>QKWP01000488.1:151784-234373 GCA_003550325.1 Gigaspora rosea | reverse complement strand
CCAGCATTAAGCTTAATGCCGGGTTAGGGTACCACTAGATTTAGGGTTAGGGTGGGCCAGAATTATGTCTAACCCCGCTGGGTGCATTATCATGGTTAGGGTACCACTAGATTTAGAGTTAGGGTAGGCCGAAATTATGTCTAACCCCGCTAGGGCATTATCATGATAGTGCCTACCAGCATTAAGCTTAATGCTGGGTTAGGGTATCAAAATTAGACTTGTGTAACATTACATGACATTAACAGCATGTAACTAAAAATTATTTTTGCAAAAACAATGCACTGGGCCTTTGTGTAACTAAGTCACGTGTATATATGCAGATCTGTATCAAAAAAGGGGGTCCGCTAAAGCCTTGTACCCACGTGACTTTTTATATGTAGATCAGCCAATCAGAATTATGAAATTTTGTTTACACAGAGAAGTCAAAAATCAAAAACCGCAAAAATATAAAAACGATAGTCTAAACCCACATTAATAAAAAATGTAGAGAAGGCAATTTACCTATATTTATACCCTCTCCTAACGGTAAACTAACTCTAACCATAATTATAACTAAACTTTCAAAAGTCACGTGGGTACAAGGCTTTAGCGATCCTCCAAAAAAGTAAAGTAATTTTGGGGTACATACAGGAGTATCAAAAAAGTAAGTGTCAGAGTATCAAAAACGTAAGATTTGCCCAGTACATTAAATAATTTTTGGTAACATGCCGCTAATGTCATGTAACATTACACAAATCTAAGTTTGGTACCCTAACCCGGCATTAAGCTTAATGCTGATGAAATTGACAGGGCCTAGGATCAATTTTCTGAACACGTAATCTTCCGATATCAATTGTTTTTGGGAAAAAAAATTGATTTATGTTAGGGTTTGGGTTCATGTTGGTAGTTAGAAGGAGTATTATATAGCAAAATTGTGCGATGAATCTTTTTTGTTAGGCCAGAAAGATGATTTGCTAGTATAAATCTTGCGATAAATACGATTTTTGAAAAACAAACATTTGTTTTGAATTTCTTTACGTTACACCTAATCCTGATTTTTAATTGGCTAATTGACGTCGGAAGATCACGTTTTCAGAAAATCGATCCTACGCCCTGGTGTTGTTTAATGCTGGTGGGCACTATGTTTAACCCTGCCAGGTGCATTATCATGATAGTGCCCACCAGCATTAAACTTAATGCTGGGTTAGGGTACCACTAGATTTAGGGTTAGGGTGGGCCGGAATTATGTCTAACCCCGCCGGGTCATTATCATGATAGTGCCCACTAGCATTAAGCTTAATGCCGGGTTTGGTTACCAAATTTAGACTTGTGTAACGTTACGCGACATTAGCAGTGTGTAACCAAAAATTATTTTTTTAAAAACAATGCACTGTGCCTTTGTGTACCATAAGTCACGTGTATATATGCAGAACGGTATCAAAAAAGTAAAGTAATTTTGGGGTACAACAGAAGTATCAAAAAGTAAGTGCAGGGGTATCAAAAACGTAAGATTTGCTGCACTGGGCCTTTGTGTAACATAAGTCACGTGTATATATGCAAATCAGTATCAAAAAAGGGGTCATTTAAAGCAGGGTGCAATCACATGATATGGTGCCAATCAACTTGTTTGTTTTGATCAACCCGAATTAGCCCGACGAAGAAACAAAGAAGAAAAAAATGAAAAATCGCAAAAATACAAGAAACGAGTGTCAAAACCTACCTTGGGGCATTAACAAAAAATGTCGGGAAGGCAATTTTACTATAATACCACCCCTAAACCTAACTGCCGACTAACCCTTACCCTAACTTTAATTAAAAAGTCAAAATCATATGATTGCACCATGCTTTAAACGACCCCTCAAAAAAGTAAAGTAATTTTGGAGTACATACAGGAGTATCAAAAAAGTAAGTGCAGGAGTATCAAAAACGTAAGATTTGCCTTTGAGACAAATTTTATTGGTCATGTGACCTTGTTTTGTGGCTTGGGTCACATGATTTAGGCCAGAAGTGGTTCGGAAAGGCCAGAAATGGGCCGAATTCCGGGGTAGGGGGTGGCAATAACAAGTCTCTATTTATATTGTATTACACTATACCTTTAAATTAGCAATTATATATATAATCGTGCTTTGAACAACTTTACTTAGGTGATAAAAATAGGTTGTCTATATACTAAAGTTAAAAATTTTTGTTTGTAATATAAAACCACTTTTTTTATCAAGATAACCTGCTTTGGGCCTTTAAGTAAACTTGTTCAATAGGTTTAGGCCGCAGATAACTAAAAATCTATCAATTGAGAAAAAATTTTTTGCATTAGTTTATTTTTAAAAAGTTATATCAATTTAAAAAAAATTTTACTATAAAAAAATATATGGTTTTTATCCTGCACTGTAGCAATATATTCTCACTTGATTTCGCTCCATCATATTGTATTATGTACGTATGTACGTACGTATCTCAGAATAGAGTATTGTGAATACCAAGCCCGGTATTTTAATACACACTAGCAGTTTGTTACGCTACCAGTTTGTTACACCAGCGCAGCACATTAACATAGATTTTTAACATCTCATCAAGCGAGCTATTCTAGATGGCAGGAAACCTGATATTCTCATGAATGCTATCATGACTAATCGGCTAAGACCGTAACTGATCATCCGTTGCACATCATAAGTTGAAATCACAAGGATCAAGAATCGCATATTCCGTAATACTAATAAATTGTTGAAATATTATGTACCAATCAGGGACCCGAAAAATTTTGGAAATAAATTTTCCCAAATTATTCCAAATTTTTGGCCTAATTTTGATATTTCCAAATTTTTGCATTTTGCCAAAATTTTTACCGATTTTCCAGTATACATGTGATCTCTGACCAATAAAAATACATACAATAAAAATGTGCTACATATCTCAGATAGTCCTTGAATGCACATCTAGTGTTTCGATCCTAGGCCATCCAGATTCGAATTGAATCCACATCAGATTGTATAAAGCTTACTTTGGGTACATCCTTAGGTCCATAATTTAAATTCTTTGACCAATCCTAGTAAAAATCTCCAGCCTGAATATCTGAATTTGTCTGGATTGAAGGATCAATCCAGATTTCGAATTTACACTATGCACATCAAGTTTATACTTATAATTTTGCCAGTTCTTTCGCAAAAGTACAAGAGTTAATTTACACAGTATAGTATTTTTTTTAAACACATAAGCAAAAAAAAAAATCCCTACTAAAGATTATCTAAGCATGGACTGAAGTCGACAGACACCACAATTACGCAAATACAGTAATAAATTTTGATAAATGTTCTATGAAATTTCAGAGTTGGAAAATGTTTCACTAGTTATGGTTACGCGCAACGCAAGTGCAACACAACCAAGTGCAACGGCTTTTTGATTGGTCAACAGACCAAATAATTCCAAATATTCGAGGATTTTATCAATTTCCAAACTAAAATTTTCCGGGTCCCTGGTACTTGCAATTTTTTTGATAACCTTTTTTAGTATTGTTCGAGGTGTTACAAAATGTCATAAGGATTTTTTATCCAATAGGATCCTCGAATTCTTTTCATTTGCCACTTAATCATGCACTTCGTTGCACTCCCAATCAAACGAATGTCTGAATGCATGCGGCTGCGCTAAATTAGAATGCAATGTAGTACGTACGTATGTACAAAGTATATATACAATACTGCACGTATGTACCAGGATTAATACAATACTTGATACAAAAATATGGAAAACATGCCAAAAGGATGGCTTGAAAAAGCTATTTCCGAAGGGCATATTAATTATATCGATTATGATAAACTTACAGACCCTATAATGATTGGCATTGGTGGTATTGGAAAGGTTTTTAAATACGAGTGGAGAGACAGTGAATTAACGGTTGCTCTTAAATCTCTAAAAGTTGACACAAACATAGATGAATTAATCATTAAAGATTTTATTAACGAGGTATTTTTTGTTATAATAAAGCTTTAATGGCATCCTACAACAGGATAAAAAATTCTTATAATTCATATGATTAGCTTAAATTACTACGAAGAGTTTCTTACCATCCAAACATTATTTCTTTCTATGGAGTGACAAAAAGTATGTTTATAATTTTTGAAGGCATTCAATGATAATTTATGTTATTAAACAAAAATATTTACCAAATTAAATATATAGATAGCAACGGATATTATGATATGGTCTTACAATATGCTAATTAAGGAACTTTACATGAATACCTAATGGAAAATTTTATGAAATTACAATGGGCAGATAAGCTACACATTGCTAAGGAAATAGCACTCGGGCTCTTATTTTTACATGATAATAATATTATTCATAGAGACCTGGTAAGCAATAGTACTATGTATATTTTACCGAATTTTGTGTTATTAATTTACTATACGCGCTTAATCATAATGATTTAGCATTCAAAAAATATCTTAATTCATCAAAAACAACCAAAGATTACCGATTTTGGATTAGCAAGGCAGGTGAATGAATTGTCTATAACTTCAAGCTCAAGCGTTTATGGAATGCCAGCATATATCGAGCCTCAATGCTTTGTTAACTACAAATATAAACGCAACATGAAATCTGATGTATATAGTCTTGGAGTAATTCTTTGGGAAATTTCAAGCGGAAGACCACCATTTACAACCTTTGAATTAGGATTGTCACTTGCGTTTCACATATTGCAAGGAAATAGAGAAGAATCTATAGAAGGTACACCATCTCAATATATTGAACTTTACAAAAAATGTTGGGACAGCGATCCTGCAAATCGTCCAAAAATGAGAGCAATTCTCAATGAATTAAAACAAATTATTCTAAATGAATCTTTGAGTCAACATTACCCTATAGAAACATTATCTGATAATAGTGAAATTTCCTCATATTATCAAGACAATATAAGCGTTTCACTTTATTTATCGGATAAAATAAATTTAAATACATCAGCGCAGAGCGGCATTATCCTTGAGAATTTGAGAAAGAAAGCACAAGAATATTTTGTACAAGGCAAATTTCTCAAAGCGTTAGAACTTTTTGAGGAAATTCTCAGAAACAACCAGCATAGTCTTAAAGATCAAGAAAATGCTACAACCTGGGATCTATCTTGCAAGTGTAGTAGGTCTGAAAACCTTGACGAATTAACAAAGGCACTTCGCAAGGACACCACGTTGACCTCATTGGATCTTAGTTCAAACAAACTTGGCCTATTTGGAGTAAAAGCAATAGCAGATATACTTTGCAAAAATACCACGCTGATTTCTTTGAATCTTAAAGGTAACGATCTTGGATCAGGAGGAGGAAAGGTATTAGCAGATGCACTTTGCAAGAACATCATACTGAAAGATTTAAATCTTGCTGATAATGATCTTGGGTTAGAAGGAGGAAAAGTGTTAGCAGATGCACTTTACAAGAATTGCATGCTGGCTTCTCTTAATCTTGAAGGCAATAACCTTGGATCCATAGGAGGAAAAGCATTAGCAGATGCACTTAATAACACTTTACTGACTTCTTTGAATCTTCGATCTAATAATATTGGACCAGAAGGAGGTAAAGCATTAGCAGACGCACTTTGTAATAATACTCTGCTGAATTCTTTGGATCTTCAATTTAATAATCTTGGATTAAGTGGAGGATACGCATTAGTAGAAGCACTCTGCAAGAACACCACACTAAAAAATTTAAATCTTCGAGACAATGATCTTAAAGGTGGAGAAGCATTAGTAGATGCACTTTGTAAGAACACCACGCTGACTTATTTGGATCTTCGTTCGAATGGACTCGGATCAGAAGGAGTAAAAGCATTAACAGATGCACTTTGTAAGAACTTCACACTGATATCTTTGAATCTTCAATCTAATGGTCTTGGATCAGAAGGAGGAAGAGCATTAGCTGATACACTTTGCAGGAACTCTGCGCTAAGAGATTTGAATCTTCAGGAGAATAATCTTGGGCCAGAAGGAGGAAAAGCATTAGCAGACGCACTTTGCAAAAACTTCACGCTGACTTCTTTGAATCTTTCTCGAAATGAACTTGAATCAGAGGGAGGAAAAGCATTAGCAGATGCACTTTGCAAAAACTCTACGCTAAAAGATTTGAATCTTACTGGTAATAGACTTGGATTGGAAGGAGGAAAAGCATTAGCAGATTCACTTTGCAAAAACTCCACGTTGACTTCTTTGAATCTTCAATTGAATCGTGTTTTATCAGAAGGAGGAAAAGCATTAGCAGATGCACTTTGCAGGAACTCCACGCTGACTTTTTTAGATCTTCAAGAGAATAAACTTTGGTCAGAAGGAGGAAAAGCTTTAGCAAATGCACTTTGTAAGAACTCCACGCTGAAACATTTGAATCTTACTGGCAATAAACTTCGATCAGAAGGAGGAAAAGCATTAGCAGATTCACTTTGCAAGAACTCTACACTGACTTCTTTGGATCTTCGATATAATGAACTTGGATCAAGAGGAGGTAATGCATTAGAAAATGCGCTTTGCAAGAATTCTACGCTGAAAGATTTGAATATTTATGGAAATGGTATTACCTTTAAATTAAAATCAATCAATCCAAATATAAACATCATACAATAAAGGGCGTAATATAAGCATTGTAAATTTCTTATGTTAAAATTTTACAAAATTTATAGCTAGACAGTTTTTCTAAGCAACTAATCTAATATTCCCTGGTTATTCAAAGTAATTTGTAGGGATGTTAAGTAATTAAAATAAAACTATATTAACTCAGTTCTGGACTCAAGCTGTTATCGTTTGAACAAAAACTGGTTGAACAAATTGGTTTTAAGGTCTGTTGATACATCATAAATATATATTTTACTATTGCCATCAGATATAAGGGATCTAATTTTAGCCAATCAAATTCTTGCTGATTAGCCGAGATGAAATTAACTGCTAGTTTTAATTGATATGGCTCTTTTTAACGAGTTAACATTCCAGTTATTTGTGAGAGAGCGAATGCAATGTTTAATTACAGCAATTGTCTAATCATTAAAACTATTATTTTAAGTTTTAGTGTTAAACATAATATAAATCAAATTAAAATTTAAATTCATCGATTTATATATGCGATATTATGTTTTAAAATGCAGTTATTACATAAATGTATTTCATAAGTAATAATTTGAGCTATTATATTTCATACCCTAGTGTACAAATAGGAATTGCCTTTTTCAAACCCTTTAAAATAGATATTAAGGTGATTATACCTAATTCCGTGGGCAGTGTTGGGCTGGACATTGGACATGGACATTGGCCTACCCATGTTCAGTCCAGTCCAATCCATTGGACCAGAAGTGGTTGGACATTGGAAATTGTGTAACATTAAATCAGTATAATCATGTGACAATTGGCCAATCAAATTATAAATTTTTGTACTATTATACTTGATTAAAGATAAAATTCAAATACTTTAACAATTTAAAAATTAACTATAATTACTATTGTATGTTAAGCTGTCTTTTTTGAACGATTTTGCACAAAAATTCTGGAGTAGCTTATTTTCAGATATAATCAATTTTGGGTCAATTCGCCAATAGTTGTTACATAGTAAAGTCTAAATTCTACTATGTAAATCAAATTATTAGCACTTAAGTAAACTTGTTTGGGAGACTAAACTATACATTAGTGCTCCTAGGTCCGGTCTGACTCTAAATTTTACTAATTTCAGACTTCAGACCAGACTCAGACTCAACTATGAGTCCGGTCCGGGTCTGGTCCGAAGTCTGCAGACTGGTCTGAGTCTGAATATAATTATATGTATTTTTTGGCGCTGAACAAGTTTACTTAGTGCATTTTGTAAGAATTAATTAGTAAAAATTTTATGAATCATAAGATTTTATTGAATTTTATTAATAAAATTCTAAAAAATCTTATAATTCGCAAATTTTTATTAATTAATTCTAACAAAATGCACTAAGTAAACTTGTTCAGCACCTAAAAATACATTAAATCGGCAGGGTTGTTTTTATTTTACTTGAAATTTGGAGAAAAGATGCTTAAATTTGACTTTTTTGATCAAAAATTCAAAATTATGCATCTTTTCTCCAAATTTCAAGTAAAATAAAAACAAACCCTGCCGATTTAATGTATTTTTAGGTGCTGAACAAGTTTACTTAGTGCATTTTGTTAGAATTAATTAATAAAAATTTGTGAATTTTAAGATTTTATAGAATTTTACTAATAAAATTCTATAAAATCTTATTATTCACAAAATTTTACTAATTATTTCTAAATTAATGCACTAAATAAACTTGTACAGCACCTAAAAATACATTAAATCGGCAGGGTTGTTTTTATTTTACTTGAAATTTGGAGAACTGATGCTTAAATTTGGCTTTTTTGATCAAAAATCCAAAATTATGCATATTTTCTCCAAATTTCAAGTAAAATAAAAACAACCCTGCCAGTTTAATGTATTTTTAGGTGCTAAACAAGTTTACTCAGTGTGTTTTGGTAGAATTAATTAATAAAAATTTGTTAATTGTAAAATTTTATAGAATTTTACTAATAAAATTCTATAAAATCTTATGATTAACAAAATTTTACTAATTATTTCTAACTTAATGCATTAAGTAAACTTTTTCAGCACCTAAAAATACATTAATTCGGCAGGGTTGTTTTTATTTTACTTGAAATTTGGAGTTAAGATGTTAAAATTTGACTTTTTTGATCAAAAATCCAAAATTGTGCATCAAATCTCTAAATTTCAAGTAAAATAAAAACAAATAGGCCATTTTAATACATTTTTAGGTGCTGAATAAGTTTACTTAGTGCATTTTGTTAGAATTAATTAATAAAAATTTGCGAATTATAAGATTTTTTAGAATTTTATTAATAAAATTCTATAAAATCTTATGATTCATAAAATTTTTACTAATTAATTCTAACAAAATGCACTAAGTAAACTTGTTCAGCACCAAAAAATACATATAAATATATTCGGCTCAGACCAGTCTGCAGACTTCGGACCAGACCTAGACCAGACCCAGACTTGACTATAAAGTCTGAATATAAAAGTCTGAGTCCGGTCCGAAAATCAGACCAGACTCAGATTTGACTAAAGTCTGGTTCGAGTCCGGTCCATAGGAGCACTACTATACATATTCTGAAAGTTTTATCAAAATAGGAGTACTTTTATTATTTAACTTTTAAATTTTTATGTTCAATAAATATATTTTGTTAATAAAATTTTAATCTCTTCATTGAGTATAAAAATTAAAAATCAATTAATAACAAGTTTGCTAATTTTGTTACAAATTTCAGGGTATATATATTTTGATCTTTTGAATAAGTTTACTTAAATGACTTTAATCAATTTGCATAGTAAAATTTGGACTTTACTATGAAACAACTTTGTTGATCATAGGGTAAGGCCACTTCAATTTAATTTTTTGTTTAACATTACAAGTTCAAAATTTTTTAGAGGGGGGGGGGTTAAACAACAAATAATTAGGTCCGTTTTTGGTCCGACCAAGATCGAAATAGGTCCGGTTCAGGTCCGGTCCAGGATCGGACCAGACTCAGACTCTAAATTTTATACAGACTGGTCTGAGTCTGAATATACTTATATTTATTTTTTGGTGCTGACAAGTTTACTTAGTGCATGAAGTTAGAATTAATTGGTAAAAGTTTATAAATCATAAGATTTTATAGAATTTTATTAATAAAATTCTATAAAATCTTATGATTCACAAACTTTTACTGATTAATTCTAACTTAATGCACTAAGTAAACTTGTACAGCACCTAAAATGCATCCAATCAGTAGGGTATTTTTAGTTTACTTAAAATTTGGAGAATTGATGCATAATTTTGGATTTTTGATAAAAAAAAAAAGTCAAATTTAAGCATCTTTTCTTCAAATTTCAAGTAAAATAAAAACAAGACTGTTGATTTAATGTATTTTTAGACTCTAAACAAGTTTACCTAGTGCAATAAGTTAGAATTAATTAGTAAAATATTGTGAATTATAAGATTTTATAGAATTTTATTAATAAAATTCTATAAAATCTTATGATTCATAAAATTTTACTAATTGATTCTAACTTAATGCACTAAGTAAACTTGTACAGCACCTAAAAATACATCAAATCGGCTATGTTGTTTTATTTTATTTGAAAATTGGAGAAAAGATGCTTAAATTTGACTTTTTTGATCAAAAATCTAAAATTATGCATCTATTCTCCAAATTTCAAGTAAAATAAAAACAATCCTGCTGATTTGATGTATTTTTAGATGCAGTAATGTTTACTTAGTGCATAAAGTTAGAAGTAATTAATAAAAATTTATATATTATAAGGTTTTATAAAATTTTATTAATAAAATTCTATAAAATCTTATGATTTACTGATTAATTCTAACTTAATGCATTAAGTAAACTTGTACAGCACCTAAAAATACATCAAATCAGCAGGGTTATTTTTATTTTACTTGAAATTTGAAGAATAGATTTATAAATTTGGATTTTTGATCAAAAAGTCAAATTTAAGCGTCTTTTCTTCAAATTTCAAGTAAAATAAAAACAATGCTGCTGATTTAATATATTTTCAGGCTCTGAACAAGTTTACCTAGTGCATTAAGTTAGAATTAATTAGTAAATTTTTTTGAATTATAAGATTTTATAGAATTTTATTAATAAAATTCTATATAATCTTATTATTCTTAATATTTTACTAATTAATTCTAACTTAATGCACTAGGTAAACTTGTTCAGAGCCTGAAAATATATTAAATCAGCAGCATTGTTTTTATTTTACTTGAAATTTGGAGAAAAGACGCTTAAATTTGATTTTTTTGATCAAAAATCCATAATTATGCATCTATTATCCAAATTTCAAGTAAAATAAAACTAATCCTGCTGATTTTAGGTACTGAACATATTTACTTAGTGTATAAAGTTAGTATTAATTAATAAAAATTTGTATAAAATAAGATTTTATAAAATTTTATTAATAAAATTATATAAAATCTTATGTTTCATAAAATTTTACTAATTAATTCTAACTAACTTATATAATGTTCCTAGATTTAGCATGACTGTATCATGCAGCTACTCTAATTTTGGTGATCTTTCTGTATCGGTTCATTTTAGTAATATAAAAAGTGAAATTTGAATCTAAAAGTTATATATATATATATGTTGTTTAGCTCCCCCATAATTTGCTCAATTGAGAGGGGGTTATGTTAAACATAGAATTAAATTGGAGGCCTAACTTATTTTTGAGTCAAAGATATTTTTGAGTTTTTTGTCCAAAAAAGGGTAGCTTATTTTTGGAGATATGGGCACTGACATTTATTAGGTAATATTTTAGAGGGTAGGGGGGTCAAGAAAAATCTTACCTTAGTTAAATTTGCTTGGCTAAAATTCTATTTATAGATCTTACCTGGGGGTGAAGGGTAAGCCCCTATAGTAAATAGATATTAGGTAATAAATGTCAGCGCTCTAGCTATTTCAGCAATATACAGTATAAAAAACTACTAATTTCTGTATTTGTAATAGAATCAGCTAAATTAATAGTAATAATAATTATTATAAAATTATTACATATATATAGTAAATCTTCAATCTAAGTTTGACAATTTGGATTGATTCTTCAATTAAATAAATTTAGATATTCTAATTAGAGATTTTTAATCAGATTGGTCAAAAAACTGAAAACAAATCTTAGAATATGCTTAAATGCTAACTTTAAATATATATAATCTAATGCAAATTCAATTTGGATTTGATAGAATCCAGATGATTTATCAAAAATAAAATTGAAGCACTATATTATAACTTATTGATACAGTAATTGTTAATTCTAAAGTAATATATTAATAGAATTCTTTTATTGCTAGGTTTATATAGAATTTTATTGCAACTCATACTTATTTAGAATTCTTTTATTATATAGAATTTTGTTGTATCTTATAATAAATAATTTTAAAAATTCTAGTAAATAGTTGAACATATTGGACCTGGACTATATCCAAGCATATGTCTAATGTTCAGATATGTCCAATACCAATACTGTTTATAGATTTTTCTTTGCCACATAATATTTAATATATAAAATATAGGGAACTATTTTTTATACCCCCCAAATTTATTATTCATACCTCTCAGCAGATTTAACTTTTTTCTAAACTTTGAGCAAAAATATCTTAATAATGATCAGACCAAATCTAACAAACTATTTTCTTTTAAATTCTATAGGTTTGTAAAATTCAAACTAAAAAAAGTTTATCGAATTTGGCTTAGTAGTTGCAGAGATATCTTTGCTCAAAGTTTGAAAAAAATCAAACCATCTATCAAAACAAACTATGCAAGATTTTTTTCAACTTTGAGCGAAGATATCTTAGTAACTACTAGGCCAAATTCAATAAACTTTTTTTTGTTTGAATTGTATGAATTTATAGGATTCAAATAAAAAAATTATTAAATTTGACTTAATAGTTACTGGGTTATCTTCGCTCAAAGTTTTAAAAAAATTCAAAACGTATATCAAAACAAAAGCTGCACCAAAATTTTTCTAAACTTTGAATGAAAATATCTTAGCAACTATCCAACCAAATTCAATGAGCTTTTTTTTGTTTGAATTGTATAAATCTATAGAATTCAAATAAAAAAAATTATTAAATTGACTTAATAGTTACTGGGTTATTTTCACTCAAAGTTTTAAAAAATTCAAAATGTATATCAAAACAAAAGCTGTGTCAAAATTTTTCTAAAATTTGAGTGAAAATATCTTAGCAACCATCTAACCAAATTCAATGAACTTTTTTTTGTTTGAATTGTATAAATCTATAGAATTCAAATAAAAAAAATTATTAAATTTGACTTAATAGTTACTGGGTTATCTTCGCTCAAAGTTTTAAAAAAAATTCAAAATGTATATCAAAACAAAAGCTGTGCCAAAATTTTTTCTAAATTTTGAGTGAAAATATCTTAGCAACTATCAAACCAAATTTAATAAACTTTTTTTATTTGAATTCTATGGATTTATAGAATTTAAATAAAAAAAAGTTTATTGAATTTGGTTTGGTAGTTGCTAAGATATTTTCATTCAAATTTTAGAAAAACTTTGGTGCAGCTTTTGTTTTGATATACGTTTTGAATTTTTTTTAAATTTTGAGCGAAGAAAACCCAGTATCTATTAAGTCAAATTTAATAATTTTTTTTTATTTGAATTCTATAAATTCATACAATTCAAACAAAAAAAAGTTCATTGAATTTGGCCCAATAATTTATGAAATTTAAAAGTTATAGTTCTAATTCAGTAGATACATAATAAACTTGATTTTTTGTTAATTAAATTGAACAAAATTTGCTAAGTAATATGTTTATTACACTAAATTATATATAATATAAAATTTTTTACAGAATTTGAACAAGATTTTATTAATAGACTTGGTTGCTTAAATATAAGGTATATACAAACAAACAATTTTATTTCCATAGACTATATATTTTGGGACTCTGTAATTTAATTTGGACAATTTTGGTACCATTTAAATTATTTTACTAAGACGAATGATATCTAAATTAGTGTTTTGATCTGGATGGGTATTACCTGGGTCACCCACGGGTGGGTGGGTGATCTGAGTCAAGTTGTAATAGCCTAAGTGAGAACAGGTGGGCCAACCCACAGGCAGGGACACGGAAAAATACCATTTTGATTTGTAAAAAATTTATTTCGAAATAGTAAAAAAATCCTTTTTATAATGATATAAAATTTTACTCCTATTTTATCTATACAGTCAATTCTCTACAAGTGCTTCTTTTTCTTTACGATAAAATATATTGCATTTAGAGTAATTATTATCTTGCGTTATAATTAGATTTCTCTATAAGCGCACATTTTTTAAAAAGAAATCCTACTCTCTATAACTTTGCGACCTCCCGACTAACTCACCCATATTTTATATTTCTTGAGATTTTCTGATCTTTTTTGAAACTTTCTGACATTCCTAATTATATTACCTGGCCCAAATTAAACATATACTGCTCTTAATTTTGCCCAAAAATTCATTACTATCAAAAATTCTATTTTATACTGTTTTTGTATTAAAATTCTATTTTATTCATATCTATATATATATAAATTTTTCTGTGCCCCTGCCTATGGATCACCTATGGGCAGAGACCTGATACAAATTAATGCAAATTTGTGAAGTTGACAGAATCAAATTCGAAAAATATTTAATACTGTAGTAAATTATTTAAAGGAAACCATAATACAGTATATAGTTTTAATAAACAGTACAGTCAGACCTCTATAAATGCAACCTCCATAAATGCAATACCTCTCTAAATGCACATTTTTTTCTTTTTCACAAGAATATTATTAGTGATAAATGCATGTTCTATATTCTGTAAATGCACATTCTCTTGAATAACATTTTATATCATGCTAACCTCTCTAAAGGCACATAGCAATCAAATTTTAGTATTTAAAATAGATTATACAGTTTTGAGTAGAAGTTACACAAACTTGATAATCTAATTTTTAAAGCTGCAATTTAATTGGCTCTTTCTAAAACAAACCTCCCTAAATGCACGTTGTAGGCTTGTCCCTACGAGTTGCATTTATAGAGGGTTAACTGTATTATAACAGATATTAGTATTTCTGCATTAAGGCACTAATTATAGCATTATGGCTTTATGGTATTACAGCTTTATGGCTTTATAACATTATGACTTTCAGCATTATAGCATTATGGCAATATGGCTAGGGTGTCCAGGATTATGCTATTAGTATAATTTAGCATAATTCAAGTTCACTAGCATTATTATACTAGCAGCATAATTTACATTTTCTAGCATAAATTTTAGCATAATTTTGATAATAGATAGAGTATCACTAAATTTTTAACAAAAATTGCAGTTTTAACTATTATATATATATATGTAGTACAGAATCTAAAAAACCTCATTACTTCATATTATACATGCCGCCATCTAGAATAATGTCAGCAAAATCTTGCTTTTGATATTAGTGCAATGTACTGCTATTGTACTTATATGAGTATACTGGATTTGATATTCATATTATTTTGAGATAGCCATAAAATCATACGATGAAACAAATCAGATAAGAATGTTTCGCGTTATTTAATTGACACGTGCTATTTATTGATTTTTAATAATCGCGAAATGACCCAGATCAATTTGTGATACAAATATGAGATCACAGAAATGTAATAAACATTATATATTATTAATAATAACAATCAAATTTGCACATTTTATCAATGACGATTATTATATTAATATTTGTATTGAAAAATTAGAATATAATTCATAAATAGTTATTTTTAAAATTTTACATTATAAAAACTATAAAATTTATTAATTTAAAAAATTTTTTAAAAAAAAAATCATTAGCATTAAAAGCATATTTCATATCATTAGCAAGTATAATTTGCTACCATTATACATGAGAACAAAAGCATTTCAGGTTTTAAAACCTGAAATTAAAATTTGAAGACAAAATTGTTTTTGACCTATTTTACTTGAAAGACGAAATTATTTGATACTTTTTTTGAATAGACGAAATCATAAGAAACATATCTATATAAAATTTATTTGCTTTTCCTTATAAAAAATTTTAATTTTCTCAAATAAAGATGAAATAGGCCTTTTTCAAAAATCAATTTTGGTAGCATTACTAGCTACCATTAGCAGCAGAATTCTGGACACCCTAATTATGGCTTTACAGCTCATAGCAATTACAGCAAAAAAAATAGCAATGCTATAACTGTATTAATTTGTAAAATTAATTCTACTACCAACTATAGCTTAACCTATTTGGATCAAATCACTAGTCATATTAACCATCTGAGATTTTTTTTTAATTGACCCAGGTGACCCAAGTAGTGTCTTTTTTTGGACTGACCTGTTTCTACTCAGGTGGCACATAGTCCACCTGTTATGTGACCCGAGTAAAGATTTTTTAGATGGGTCAATTCACTAATCTAAATCATCCAAATTGGGTTACAAACAGTATATAAAATAGCATGAGGATTTACCGTTTTTTATATTGTATAGACCGATATTTTAAAATTGGGCTGGTGCAACAAATGGTGCATAATCTGGAATTTTTTGAAGTAACTGGGATGTGCATCTATATGCCCTTAATGATCTGATGATTATTTTTTACTAATTCAGGTTTTTTTTTTAACCGGTATAACAGGTACATGTACAGTAAATTAAAATTTCTATTTTAAACACTGGTTACAAAGTTACGAGACATACAATTCACAAAAATAGATTTGATCACAGAAAATATCTTATATCTCTGGATCCTGTAATCCATATTAGATTCATCTCAGTGAGACAATTCAAATAATACCAAAATCATTCAAATTGGATTATAGGATTATAAGATACACAATTCTATAAAAATAAATTTGATCTCAAAAAATAATAAACTAAATTTTTTATCTTGGGATATTGTAATCTAATTTGGCTAATTTTGGTACTGTTAGAATTATCTCAGTAAGACTATTCAAATGATACCAAAATTATCCAAATTGGATTACAAAATCATAAGATATCACAAACTATTAATAGACCCTGAAATATACATAGATAGGTCAGGTTAGAAAATGCGTAACTATCATAGACAAATTAAATGAAGTAAGGTTTAAATTTGCATATTTTTTTAAAAAATTATTAAAAAGGTTAGATTTTTAATTTGCATATTTGTATATCAAAAATCTACATATAAAAGTTTAATTTGTGTATTTTTAGTATAAATTTGGTGACTCTCTTTGTTTTGAAATGGTATTTTGGTTTTCCAAAAAAAACAAAAATAAATAAATAAATTAATAAATAAATAAAGTAAAAAAAGCCCATTTTTTATTACCACATATGCATGTACTTGATTTTTTTAAAATTTATTATTGTATATATTTTACATATTTTATAGTAATATTGTTTTTTTTTAAAAAAATTTTATAATTTTTTTTATTTAAATTTAAATTATTTTTTAATTTTATTTATTTATTTTTATTTATATTGTACATATATTACTGTATTTTTTTATCATTTATATTTTTTTTTGTACTTTTGCTTTTATTTTTTTATTTTGATTTTTTTATTTTTTCTTTTTTTATTTTGAATTTTTTTTCTTTTTTATTTTGAAATTTTTTTTCTTTTTTTAAATATTTTATTTTTTACGATTTTTTATTAAATTGTTTAAATTTTATTTATTTATTTTTTTTTAAAATTTTAACGTTTTTTTATTTATTTTTTTATACTTAAATTTTTTTTAAATTTTTAAATTAATTATTTTATTTATTTATTTATTTTTTTATTACATAACTTATTTTTTTTATTTTTTATTTAAAAAATTTTTTATCACTATTTTTTTTGTTTATTTAAATTTTTTTTCGGTTTTGTTATTAATTTTTTTTTGATTTTTGGTATTTTTTGATTTTTTTATTTTTATTTTTTTCGTTTTTTATTTTTTTACTTTTATTTTATTTATTTTTAAATTATTTATAGTATTTTTTATTTTTTTCTTCATTTAATGTGCCGGCTTATGCTGAAATTGGCTTATACTAAAATCTGGAGTCTCTATTTAAATCTATAATATCTACTAAAATCCACATATACTCTTTTATTAATAATCCTAACCCTAAACCCTAACCAAACTATATAAAACAATCACCTAAAAAGCCCTCTAAAATTTTATAATTTCATAATAAAATAATTTAAATTTTTAGCATAAGCCAATTTCAGCATAAGCTACCACAATTATTATAAATGTTTCTTTGTTTTTTTTTCTTTTACAAGTTTTTTTCCTGTTAGATTTGGATTTAAACTTCTTTATCTTGCAATATATGCTAGTATTTTTCTAGATCTTTGTTTATTGTATTCTAGTTTATGAGAATAGAATTTGTTTGCTATACTTTTTGCTTCTTCAAGTATTAATAGGATTGCTTTTAATCTTGAATTATTTGTTGGATTTATTCATTCAATAAGATCATTAAGTGTGTTTCAAACATCTTTTGATATTTGTTTAGATGTTCTGGATTCTAGAATATCTTTATCCTAAGGTTATAGTTTCTTGTCTCTAGATAGTACAGATCTCTGTTTCTAATTAAATCTAAATTATTTTAATTCTTCAAATTCTCTATTTTGTTCCTCATTTATTAAATTGTTCTTTTGCTAATTTAATAGTATATGCTTTAATTTTCCTTCTTTAATTAGTTTTACTAGAACCCTAAAATATATATAGATAGGTCAAATATTAGTTTGCTTATTTGGGTGTTTTTATGCAGATCTATTCTATTTATAGTAATTTTTGCTAATTTTTTAAGATTTTTTCTACAGATCTTTCTATTTTTAGTAATTTTATAATTAATCTGACCTATCTATGTATATTTTGGGTCCTGTTTCACTATATAACAGATATAACAGATTGCTACTAGTAGTATAGTATATTCTAATAGAATTATAAAGTATATTCTGATAATATAAGATAGTTCATTCATAGTATAGTGAGGGTATTGCTTCTATAAGGGAGCATCCAGAAATAACGTTATACAAGAGGGGGGAGGAGGTCTGACAAAATATAACGTTTTTCCTCTTAAGTAGGGGGGTAAAAAAATATAACGCAATTCTTTTAGAAAAAATTGTCTAAAATCTGTTCAGTAGTTCAAATTTAATGATTTTGGCACCATTCGATTCGTCTCGATGAGAGGAGTCGAATGGTACCAATTTCATATCATTTAGATCACTGGAGCAAAAGTTATTGGCCAAATACTATTGGTTACTATGTTTTCTTATAAAATTACTATAAAATCATAGTTTTTTGTGAATAATTATTAATTCAGTAATCTAAATGAAATGATTTTGGTATCATTAAATTCGTCTCACTGAGACGAATCGAATGATGCCTAAATCATCCAAATCAGATTGCTGTATCACAATATATTCAAGTTTTTGTAAAATTTTATATATAAACATATGGATTTTGAAAAAAATTTTTTTATATAGTAGAGAGGGGGGTCAAGCGCTACTATGAGGGGGTATATAACGTTATTTATGGATGCCCCCTAAATTGGAATACTTTGTATTGTTAATAATATATATAAAAGTTTTGGTTATCTTTTTAGCTATTTCTCCTTATATAATCTGAATTAAAATTTTTTTATTTTTTTTCAAGTATTTTTTGGTTTATCGATATTGAATTTTTTTTTTTTTAATATTAGAAGAGAACCCCAGGTATAGCTCCTGCTCAAACTTTATTAATATTTAAGTAAATTGACATATAGGGTGAGTTAGTAGAAAAGGAACAAATCATTTTTAGTAAAATTTTTTTTAATTTTTAACTAAAATATCTTGACAACTATTTAATTATCAATTCAGATAAGATCGGCACTATAGCTATATTATTACTATATATGAAATTGGTGATAAACAAATATATAAACAATATATTAGTAAATCTGATTATGACCCTTATGAAAGTTTTTTTTGTACTAAGTAAATATTATTTTTTGATATAAGTAAAGTTGTAGGGCAGGTTTTTGTGCATCTACTAGTAAAATTTTATTAAAATTGGACCTGTGGATAAGAAGATATAAGTAAAAACGTCTTTAAAATTCTTAAAATCATATAAAAATTTTATATATACAGGTCTGTTTTAGATTTGGTACTACGTTGTTTATATATTTGTTTTGCCCCATTCTAAATATAAAATATTGCCAATCTTATCTGAATTGGCAATTAAACAAATTTGCTAAAAATTTTTTTATTTTAATTTCGAAATTATATAGAATTAAAATAAAAAAATTATTAAAAATTTATTAGGATAGTTAAAGTTGTTAAGATATTTAAGCTTAAAGTCAAAAAAACTTTTACTTAAAAAAATTTGAACCTTTTCTACTGACTTACTCCCATATAGTGGTGCCGTAAATACATACATATTATATACAAGTTTGAGACTAGGACTTCAAGCTATGAAATCTTTTTTATCCACAGCTAAAACCTACCAGAGCCTTCCATATTTTCATTTATATAGCTGACCTGGCTTTGTACATCCCTCTTCAACCAACAATTAGTATCCATATGTCTGCCACTTTACTCACATTGCCTAATATCATTACTTTCAATTTGGTGTGTGTTGACAAGTAGACACTTTATGCTTCCAATTTGGTATATCCAGAAAATTCCTTACTAGCATACTTCTCAGGGGTTTGTATTTCAAGCCATGCAGCAGCCTCTATTCAATTGTGTAAGTATTTCAAGCCTGTATGCTGCCACATCCAGCTGATTTTCCTGTGACTTGGGACCCAGGATTTAACATTCTGAATTCAGAAATAGTTTATCAATATTGATATTAGAGCTATTTTATAATATTCTTTTAACTTGAAGTTTCAAGTGTTGGTATTTCTTTTATTATTTCTAGTTTGTATTTTTAAGTAATGTTACTATTTTTTTATATAATATGTTTTTGTTTTTCTAATGGTCATTAAAAGATTTTAGTTAGTAATTCTAATTTTTATTATTAATTTGGTCATAAGCATAATTTATCTAATATTGTATATTGCTCGAATAAAGTGTTATTCCTATTGCTTTAACAATTATTGGTGTTCCAATTCTTTTCAGAGTATTGGTTCTAGGATTTCTTCTAGTAGTTGTAGTACTATTGTAGTTTTTAATACTAATTGAGCATAATATTGTAATAAAAATCTTGAGGTGCTTGAATAAGTTCTATATTGTTGAATATTATGGGTATTGTTTGATTATTTTTTTAAATATGTCATGCTCCTTCTAATGCTAACAATGCTCTGTTTAAATATGCTTTTTAGTTTCTAATAATTGTGATCTTTAATCTCTACTTCTTATAGGTTGTTATGATATTTACTCTTTTTCGTAATTATCTATAAATTGTTGTTTTTTCTTTCTAGCAAGTTCATATTCTTTTTTTATGATTATATGTTTTTTCTAATAATTTTTCTGCTATTGGTACTTGTTAATATTGTCTGCTAAATCTAAAATTTAGGTAGCTATAAATTCTTTGTTCTTTGGATTCTTATAGTTCATTCAATGTAATTGATATAACAGTTCCTTATTAAATTTTTCATGATAAAAATCTGGCACTTGGTTATATCTTTTGTCACTAAATCCTAAAAGATTATTTAAAAGATTTTCTGCTTTTTTTTCAGTGGATTTGTTGGTTGAAATTGGTCTTTTAAATATTTAAATATAAATTTTTTTACTAAAGAGCTTGATAATACAAGTAGTTTAAATATCAATAATAATATTGCAAGTTTTACTGCAAGGTTTAATTCTTTTTTACTTTTGGTTTCTCCTTGTTCTAAGGATATTAGTTCTTCTAGGTTTATTTAGTTTTTATTTTCTTGTATATTCTTTTGAGTAATTGATTAATTGTTAGTTTTTGGTATCTGTATAAATATGTTAAGCTTGGTTTTTTTTTAGATAAAATCAATATTCTACTAGGTTGCTTTCTTCAATATAGAATTCTACAATTTTTCTTATTTGTACTAAGTATTTTTTTTGTACTACAATTTCTGTTAGTTTTTTATTTTTATTGTTTTATTGATTACTGTGCTCTTTTGAATAAAAATAAATATTCGTAATTCTTGTTGCTTCTATTAATATGAATTGTCCTTGTAATATTTGGATTTGGATTTTTATTTGATTAAGAAGTTTTTGTAATTTTATATCTAGTTTTTTTCATGGCCTACAACATCTGCATTAAATGTAGTGCGTCAGTAGTAATAGGAGGACCATGAACTAGAGAGTTTAAATAGACAATTCCCGTAGTTGGGTTGTAGGTATGGCAGCTAGTGTAGAACCTGCGGGTGGACTACTTAAATTAGGCACCAAAAGTGCATGTGTGGCTAGTTGTATCCTCATTCATGTAACAAATATTACGTCACTATAACTCATAATAAATCCCAGCCATAGTACACGGCCTCTAAACTTAAAAAAAAAATATCTAGTTTTTTTCTTAATAGAATTTGTTCAATAACATTGTCTTGATTGAATCCTTGAAGGTCAATATAGTTCTTTGTAATTCTTCTTAAAAATATCTTTTGTTCATATATTTCTGGATTCATTTAGTTAATAATATAAATTGTATTTTTCTAACAATAGTTGTTCTACTATTGGTATTTTATTAAAAGTATATTGAAATTCTGTATGGTTATATAATCTGAAGTCAAAGAGATTTGCTATTGGTATCTGTTTTCATACTATAAAACTAATCTTTGTTCTATATAAGTTTTGTATATACTTTTTTTCACACTCTACTGGTAGTGGGTCTTCTTAAGAATATTAATGCAGTGTTATTGACTGGAAGCTGAAACTTCACTGGATGTCCAGATAATTCTAGTGTTCCAGTAGTTTCAGTGAAGTTTTCACTGGAAGGGATTATTTCACTGGAACTAATATAATATTAGCCAATCAAAATATAAATAAGAATTAAGGTTATTGTATGCATGTAATATTGGGGTGTGCAATATATTATGTAAATCAAACTATATAAAAAGTTAATATCAAAGATTTTTGTATACAATATTGATTAATATATTTATTTCTTACAATTTATATGATAATATACAATACAGCACATATTTAACTCTTGAGCAATTTAAAATTAATAAAGTACATTATATAATTTTATTTATTAAAATATTTACTACTAGCACAATAAATTATTAAAAATATTTGAGCCAATGTCAGTGATATTTTTTTTCTTGAAATGAAGTAAAAAACTTAAAAATTATTTTTTTGTCTCTAATAATATGAAAATACAAATGGGTATTATTATTCTGCTTATTAAGCAACCTAAGTAGCTTTTTAGCATCATATAATTTTTTATGACTGTTATACTGATAGGTCATAGGCTGTATTATTTTGTATAACTAACTGTTATCCTGATAGATCATAAAATGTATATGAATGACTGATATCTAAATTATATACCACTTAACTCTTGCTTCCATATAACTATCATCCCAACAGGCCACTTTGGAAAATTACTGAGTAGGAAGAAAGAGTTAATGTAACGAGAACTAAAATCAGATTTACAGAAAAAAAAGTTTATCTTACTCATAAACCTTAAAAATACTATTATTAATTCACTTAAACAGTACTGTACCTTACTCTTATACTTATATTCTCTTGATTAATTATTAATCAATTAATCAATCAAATATATGACCATAAAAGTCTGTTATATGATTGAATCTAAATTGATTCAGGACAAAATCTGCCTTGATACTTATGTATCGAGCAGACTTTAACGAATTTAATAATTTTTTTAATTTTTTTATTACTTAAGTTGAACTGAAATTCTAAATTCACTCAAATCGTTAAAGAATTTCAAACTAACTTGACAGTGATTCTGAAACCATTTAGCTTATATTTAATTAATGGATATCTGTTTGCTATACTAAATTTAGTACAATGTACTAAATTTAGTATATTATAAAAGTACAATTTTAAAAAATTGATATTATTAACTTCAAATTAATTTATCTAATATATAATCCTATATTTAAAAGTTATTTTAGAATATTTAAAAATTAGATAACTTATCTAAAATTTTTTTATATTTTTAAAAATTTGTTTGCTACTAAAAGTGCAAAAAAAAAATACTAAATTATAAATAGCAAAATTTTGATTTAATAAAATTTTTTAAATTGCTTAATAAAAGTTATAAAGCTAATTTTTCTGGTTCTAATGAAAGTAAAATTATTAAAATTGGTTCAGTAGATAAAAAGTTACAAGTAATTTAATTTTACTAAATTTTTACTAAATTTTTACTATGTTTTACTATATTAATATACAGAAATCCACCTATTTTTAGGCATGTGTTACTTTAAAACAGGTATATTTAAGCTATTTAAAAAAATTATTATTTATTTTTTTAACTATATCAAGATCAAAATTAGGTTCAAAACAATCTAAAAATTTAGTATTTTTTTTAATTTTATTATAAATTTTTATACAGTATGATTTTTTTAAGCTGTACTAAATTTAGTACAGAAAAATTTTAGAGAAATGCACAAGGATTAAGAACGAACTGTATAAAATTTTTATTATTAAGTATTACTAAAATTATACAAAAAGATAGTTTATAATAATTGAAACAAACTAGTTGTGCAGAAAGTATTATTAGACACAATGCATTATTTATCTAAATATTGCTTCATATAATATATAGCTACGTATTATATGGACTGTTGAGTTATATAACAAATGCATCAATTATATTAATCTAGTCTTTTTTTTTGTAGTTGGTTACTTTGGCTCCATAGTAACTTAATGAAATCATGATCTACAGTCTGGTTAAATTACTTAATTTGACTTTGCAATTATAGATAATAGGGCTAATTATACCTAATATTAATATTAAGGGTTCTACAAATTTGTGTGATTATTCCTGCAACAAATTCCTTACTACTATTACTTTGAAGAACTAGAAGAGGCCCAAGAATCTTGAAAACATTTTTTAGAAAATGTGTTGCAACTATACTTGCTTCTTTAACTTTTATTAGAGCTGCGTCTTTGTTTTTCTTTCCATAAGCGCACATCTTTATAAGTGCAAATTATAAAGAATAGATAGTGCATAAATTATAGATAGATTAGATCTATGAAAAATGTATTTCGATATTTTAAAATGTGAAATTCCACCATGAATAAAGCAAGTTTAAACTTTGAAAAGCAATAGGAAAACTGAATTTTTTCTTTTACAAACCGTATATACTATTGTTATCGTTATCATAATTTCTGTGTCCATTCTAATATTTATTACCGTATCGCGCTACTTAGCATGAGCTCAGTATTCCTCTATTACATCACTAGATTAACTTGAAATTGCAGCTTTAAATTTATATTTAATAATAACTTCAGAATATTTTATTGCTCACCCGGGTGAATTATTCACTCCACCTTTAAGTATAAAATATAATCCTAGTGATATTAGGATTAGGATTAGGGTTAGGGTTAAATTTAAGATATGACCGCGAGAGGAGCATTTTTTGTTAGTAACATGACAGGGGTTACCCTAGTAAAATGTTGAAATAGCATAAAGTAGGTAAGTAAATTTACTCACAATTTTAATCAAATGTTTTTTTTTTTGCTTTTCATTTAAGAAATCTGAAAAAAAATAAATTCAAAACGACGATATGAGAAAGAAATTGTAGTTTTTTTCTTTTGTGAGTACATGTAACAAATAATTTGAACAAATAATAATCAATATAATTAGGGAAAAGGTATTTCCACACCTAATTTTGGTGTTTCCATACCATTAAAAGTTATAAAATATGTTCAAAATGCTCAACTCAAAAATTGAATAATAAGATAACGTTTCGTTTTTGCTATAACTTAATGTAATATGCATGTGATCAAAGAGTGTGGAATTACCTATTCCCTATAATTATTGTATATATTATTTACAAATATTAATATTATCATAATCGAAGAATCAATTTTAGAGGTGCAGCAGAAAACTGTTATGACTTACACCGTAAATATCTTTAATTGATATTAATAAAAATTTACGCCAGACAAAAATTTTAAATTAGCAGGTGCGCTATGTTAGGTATTATAATTTTAATTTGATAACATAGCATGTAACTTATATGTTATTCAACGACACGAAAGAAACTTAGGACTTGTTTCCAAGAAAATTTAAACTCAATTATGTAACTCCTTTATTGGGTAGGTCTAATTTTTCCCCACTTCATAATTGAATGTCATCTCTAGTTGGACAAAATATATCATTTTCCGCCTACCAATTAAATTACAAGTTCGGGTAACATAAAAATGAAAAATCGCCGATAACCATAATTTGCACCTCTTGCAAAACTTTTAGTAGTATCTATTTTTTATTTGGCCTTAGTACTGACACTAAGATATGCTTTATTATTTTGGTCATTCTATCAGATCAAAAATTTAGAAAATTAGATGTAATCGATTTGAGGACAGGATTCCTTGTAAATCCGGTACTCTGTGTTAGGATATAATCGTTACGCCGGATAAATATCGGGATTTAATTTTGAGAAATTGTGAGTGCAAATCCATGGCGCATGGGTGTTACGAAAGGTACATTCTTTAAATTTATTTCATAAAATTGATTAAAGTTTATATTGATTAATCCGACAATTCCACCATAATCGATTCTATTACTGTGAAATATTAATGTAATGCTGCAGATTTTAAGTTTTGTTTTTCTTTCACAGGATTTATTAATAAAGCTAATTGCGCGTATTGACGTTGATTAGAAATGAAATTTGATTGATATCGATTAGTTCGCATGATTTAAATAGTGTTGGCTACTATTTATTATATCTTTTATATAAAATATTATTTCTTAGTATATTAATATATAGCCCGTTGTTTGCGCCAACGAGTTTGAATATCTAAAAAATCCAGAAAACACGAATCTGCACAAATGCATAATCCCAGAGATTTTAATAATAAAGTACACTCAAACTTCACTTATATCCAGATAAAACTTAGGTAGAAATATAATTTAAGTAAAATCTAATAAATACGAAATTTATTTTTCCAATTAAAGATTTATAGTGTAATTTAGGTTGCGATATAACCTCGTGAGATATAACTGAGGCCTGACTGTATATATAGAATAGCTAATTCTCTAAGCATTCTTTTATAATACATTCGATTGATGTCACTATACTACGTACGTACTATAGTACTTTGGCTTCACAATAAATATTTACAGATTGTCGATTATTTTTTTATTATCAAGTTCAATAATTAGCATGAGAAAGAAATGATTTATAGGTTACACTTACATTTTAAAATTGTAAATAGTTACTTGGATCTTATTTTAACAATGTGAATATAATAATAAATAAATAAATCAAGTGTCGAATTGACAATTTTTTTTTCTCAGGAAAAAAAATGTACCTAATTTATTTCTTGTTGGCATGTCTCTCGTTCTATTATTTTGTCTTCAAGTCAAATACTCCGCGCGGTCTTGAAAGCTTCCTTCTCCACCTGGTAGAAGTTTCTATTTTGGTTAGTATTAAAATAATTAATTATTTAAGACGTGATTTAAAAAATTATTTATCACATAAATTAACGTTTTTTTTATTTAGGTCATTTTTTAACTAGGACTTGAACCGCACAAGAAGTAAGAGAAATAATATGCTTATAAGAAATAATTAATAATTATTTACATATATATATTCTGACATCCTGAATAGATTCACAGAATGGGCAAGAAGTTTAGGTGATATTTATGGCGTACACATGGGTCAACAATATTGGGTTATATTAACCGGTGATAAAGTTGTTGGCGACCTTTTACAAAAGCTTAAGTTAATTCGAATTTTTAAACTTAATTCACTGCATTCTAATTGTTTATGAAAAAAGCTTTTTTTTCATCAATAGGGGGTGCAAAATATTCGTCTCGTTCTCCAAATTATTATTCTTTTGAATTACTGTATAGAAACAAGGGGTTTAATAGTAGTCCATATAATGAAAGATATAGGATGCTTACTCCTCTTGGTAAATACATAATTTCATTTCTTATTATTATTTCATAATATATCTTGCAATCTAATTACTTTAATTCTAATTTAAATATAGTTCACGGAATTTTAGGTCAAAGGGTCAAAGGAATATAAAAGAAAACTCTGATATAATAGATAACGAATATCGTATACTTATGCAAAATCTTTGTAAAGACTCTGAGAATACAAAAGATGGTTTTTATCCAAAAACTTATTTTCATCATGCTGCATTTAACATTATCGCTTTATTTTGTTGGGGTAAACGTACAGAAAATTGTGAAAGTTCAATTTATAAAGAATTTAGTGGTTTAATAGATGCTCAGTTATACCTTGTCGCAGCAACAAATAGAGTTTCATCATTTCTCCCAATTTTAAAATGGTTACCGAAAAATAAGTTGTATAATATGGTGATTAAGAGTAGAACTGAAGCTGAAACTTTTTTTGAAAAGATAATTAAAGATGTTAAAGAAGATAAAGAAAAGAGACCATGTGCTATTAGAGATATGCTTAACAAAATAAATGAAGGTATATTGGATGATGAATATGATATTATTCATGTTTTTAATAATTTATTTACTGCTGGAACTGTAAGTATTTAAATATTATAAATATCTGATATATTATAAAAAATAAATAAATCATAAAAAATTAAATATTTTTGTTTTCATAATCTTAAATTCTAGGACTCAGTTGCTTCATGTTTGACTTGGCTCACCGCTGTTTTGGCTAATCATCCTGAAATTCAAGCTAAAGCTCACAAAGAACTTGATCAAATAATTGGTCAAACTCGTCTACCAAAAATTTCTGATGAACAAAATCTTCCTTATATACGTGCTATAATTAAAGAGGGCCAAAGATATTGTGGTCCTGTTTATCTTTCTGTACCTCATTATATTGAAGAAGATGATGATTATAATGGTTATCATATTCCAGCAAATAGTGCTGTAGTTATAAATAGTTATAGAATTCATATGTTATGAAAATCCTAAAGAATATAATCCTGAAAGATTTTTAGGAATTAAAGAAAGTAGTGCTATTTTAGCAAATGGAAATTGTGAATATAGAGATCATTTCGGTTTTGGTGTTGGAAGAAGGCTTTGCACTGGAATTCATTTGGTACATATATATAAATTAGCAATACTAAATATTTAAATAATTGATTTTTTTTACTCTATAACTGATAACTTCAATTTATAATTTAAACATAGGCTGAACGGGAACTTTCTTGGGAATCTCACATCTTCTCTGGTGCTTCTGAATTGAAAACGCGTCTCCATTAGGTGAAGATGGTAGACCAATACCAATTGGTTTAGATATAGAACATTTTTCTATTACTGTTTGGCCTAAAAATTATCGTGTTAGATTTGTAAAAAGGCACGATAATGTTGATAAGGTTTTATTTAATGAAATTAATTAAATTAATTAATATTACTAAAATTAAAATCAAAAAATTTATTATAAAAATATCAAATATTTCTATTTAATTAAGATAATATAGCTTGGCGCAAATACCTTATGTTGTAATACACTTTATCCATTTAACTAATCAGAATAAACTATGCTTTTAAGAAATGTTAAGTAGAAAATTATGGAAGATGAAAATCTAAATCTATCTTAGTGTACTAACAAAATATGTTGGGAACACAATTTTATACATAACAACAGTTCTAATTCTTACAATATCAAATTTTCGCGAAATAACGCCTATGGGTATTATTTCGAATAATGGCTCAAATTAAGCTTAATTTAGGCCAAACCCGAAATTATATCGCTCTTATTTCGCGAATAGTAAGCAATTCTAATGCTAACTAGATAAATAATTCTGCCCTACATCAGGAAAATTTGGTTTTTATTAGCAAATAAAGTAGCATAGTAACTGTGACGTATCTCCCATTAACTTTTAATTATTGTTAACAATCAAGTTTCGTACGATCAAACAAGTGAGATGCTATAAAGTTCATTTCAAAATTACGGCTTGAGCTAACTGCACATGTATGTACTCGGCTCTTCCAACCAACTGCCCTGGCAAAAACAAACCCAAATTAAATAAAATAAATATAAAAAAATTCCTTAAAAATTTTATATAACCAATCTAATCTTGAATAATAATAGGCTTTATTGTACAGTACTTTAATTCTTACCGGTACTCTTTATTCGATTGATTTGATTTCTACGTTACACTCGATCCAGGAGTGTTGGCCAATGACCTACGTAAGTCACACTGGTCATATAAATCATATAATCATATGACTTTTGGTCATAGGTCATACAGATATATTAACGCGCCGGGGTGCAATTTCGAATTTTGGCCCGAATTAACTTAATTCTGGCCAGAATTCGAAATAACGCCCCTGCGCATTGTTCCGCGAAAATACGGTATTATGATTCTTACTATATTAAAAAGTCATAAAGTCATGTCAGCTTTTGTTATGACCAAATGACCTATGACAGGTCATAAAGGTTATATAAATCATTTAAGGCCATCGGCCAATACTGCGATCCAGTGACTTGATTATAAAAACCACGTGCCAGTAACTTTCAATGTCAAAAGCCTTTGAAATCCACAAAATTTAACATCTCTGGCAACTTTTCCTTTGCATAGCTAAGTACCACTTAGATATAACTTAAGTACTGCCCAATTAAAATCTCTAGGTGAAAATTTAAGTCTTCATTACTGTACTATATCGAATTGCAATTGAAACACGTGTACAATACAGTCCAATAAGCGTTTTTTTGGTCGTTTCGATAGATCATGCCACTTTTATGTTACTTCCCTATATCGTTAAACTATTATTATTATTATTGTTGTTATTATTATGTTTGTTGTTGTTGTTGTTTTTGTTCCTGAAATGGCCTAAACACAGATCGCATTGATTAAATCAATTTTTCAGGCGACTTTCACTTCAGGTTTTATTTGGCGACATTCACTATCCGATTTATCCTGTTTAATTACCAGGAACGAATTAATTAAAATAATTTGTTAGTTAATATGTAATTGATTCAACTTGAATAACCAAATATCTTGACTTGTTATTCTCAATATGTTTATACTTTTACAAGTATAAATTGACTCCGGGTGTTTTGGAGGTTTAATTTCCAATGTTTTAATCATCTCATCTGCAGTCAAATATTTATCTTTTATACAAAGTTTATCATTCTCATTATAACCCTTCATATAATAATATTGATGATAAGGTTTAAGGCAACGTTATTAGCAGTGGGTCGTTTCAGCGGATCAAGTCCATGCATTATTGGACTAATTTGATATAACAATCTGGAGTTCCAAGTGCAAATGCTGGACGCAATCAATTTAACAATACTAATGACAAAGGTCGTCCATTAAGGCGCAAAGTTAATTTTTCGTTTTGCGTAACCTGATGTTTCAAAATTCGGGTCGGATTTTTTTATTTTTTTATTTTATTTTTTTTTATTTTTTTTTTAAAAAAAAAATAACTTTGCATGACCTAAATTAATATATTCATGCTCACATCTAAGGTCACGCAAAAGTTAATTCTTCGGTTTGCATGACCTATCGGGTAATTACGGAAAGTTAAGATAATCATCGGGTGACACCGGAGAAAAAATTAAATGGCAAAATGGAACATAAAAAAAGTTTTTTTGGAAAAATTGGGTCGGCAGGTTATGCAAAATGAAAAATTAACTCTGCGTGGTTTAAACGATATACCATCCAAAGACCTCCCCAGTTAATATATTTCCGCTATGAAAATCACAATATATAAATCCTGCATTATGAATTCTTACTAAATCACCAGATATATTTATAAGTCGCGATAATTTATTTTCCTAGGTAAGCTTAGTAAAATTTGGTTTTAAATGTTTATAAAGATTTCCACCATTAGCAAATTGAAATACTATCAAGTATTCTCCAGTTTTAGGGTTAAGATGCTCATTATTTTCTATATTCTTAGTTAATCCATATATCTCTAATTCACTACCCTTTAATTTGTTCTTCATATGATTGTTAAACTTGTAAATGAATGTTTTTAATATTTTCTTCATATACAGTATTAAACACTTAAATATATAACGAAAAACTTACTTCTTTTAAAAAATCAAAGGACCTTTTCTGACAATCTTGAGAATTATAATGTTTTGAACGCAACCTTAGTTGATTTTTTTACTACAGTTTACATATTTTCCATTTTTACGTTTAATAAATCATATGCCATCTGACCAGATTACTGAAAATAAAGAGCTAAATCCCCATCACCAATTTTTTCAACCTCTCGCAATCTATCTAATGGAATTCATTCAATCACCTCCGCGTGTATTATGGTTTTACGTTGAAAATATTTAATGCAATTATCAATCTCATTATCTTAAACATCCTTGCTGAACAATTATTTCGGGATCACATGTATGACACCAGGCATAAAAATTGTTAACCCGTTTGCACTTTTCACATTTTCCATAAACGGAGGATCTTTGTGAATTAATTTATTTGATGCTTTAAGGTACTTAAATTTTGCATTAAATAAATGAATCATAAGTTAACAGGGATACTTGCCGTCAAGTTTACATGCTAATGAAAATAATCATAAGTTAACAAGGGTGCTTGCCGTCTAGTATACACGCAAATGAAAATAAAAATCTTAATATAAAATTCTATTAACGGTAAATAATATGTACATTGTTTTATGAATAAAATTATACATTTACACTCTAACACGTAACAGAAAATAATATTAATAATATAAAGAATAAAATGTGTATATTGTTTTATGAATAAACTATATGCAGTACTTACTTCCTGGTAATTTAACATATAGCGAAAGAACATAGAAGTAATATTTAATAGAGAATTCTATTGATGATAAAATATACATATATATGTGATTTCATGAATAAACTATATCCATACTCTCTGGAAATTTAACACGTAAACAACAGAATAGAATTAATATTTACTAATTGATATGCCAAGTGTAATTATTTTATGAGTCAATTATACACTTACAAACTGATAATTTAACACTAAGTGAAAGAACAAAGAAATATTTAAGGCCATGCAAAGTTGATTTTTCGGTTTGCATTACCCGCCGCCCCATTTTTTTTTAATTTTTTAATTTTTTTTTTTTTAGATCCCAATTGTCCAATTTTTCGACTTTTGACATCTATTTTTTCCGCTATTTTCATCCGGTGTCACCCGTGAGACCTTAATTTCCCGTAATTGTCCGATAGGACTGACAGGAAAAATATGACTGCCGGCCCAATTTTTTGATTCCTTGTTGTGCAAAATGAAAAATTAACATTGTGTAACCTTAAATGTGAACATTATTCTATTTGCAGTAAATTAAAAAAAAAATCCGTCCGTCCGTCCCGGATTTTGAAATCCATGCAAAACGAAAAATCAACTTTGAGTAGCCTAAAGGGTGTACATTATTTTATGAGTCAATTATATACTTACAAACTGATAATTTAACACAAAGTGAAAGAACAAAGTAATATTTAAAGAGATTTTATTGAAAGTAAATGTGTACATTATTTTATAATACTTAGTAGAGTTTGGAACCGGTTTTATTTTTCATATGTTAAAACCGGGTTTGATCGGTTTTAACATATAAAATATAAAACCGGTTCCAAACTCTAAGTAGAGAATTCTATTGATAATAAAATGTGTACATTATTTTATGATAAGTTATATACTTACAACTGATCATTTAACATAGCAAGTGAAGAGTAGAGAATATTTAATAGAGAATCTTATTAACGATAAAATTATTTTATAATATGAACTATATACTTACAAACTGGTAATTATATTTAATAGAGAATCCTATTGACAGTAATTATTTTATGAATAAACTAATACTTGCGATCTGGTAATTTAACACGTAAAAGACAGAACAGAGAAGTAATATTAAAAAGAATTCTACTAATGAAAAAAATGAAAGAAAGTAATATTTAATAGAGAATTCTATTAATGATAAAATGGGCATACTGTATTATTTTATGATATAAATTACCGTCTAGTAATTTAACATGTAGGTGAGAGAACGGAGAAGTAATATTTAATAGAGAATTCTGTTGATGATAAAATGTGTATGTTATTTTATGAACAAACTATATACTTACAAACTGGTGATTTAACATGTAAATGAAAGAACAGAAAAATAATAATTAATAAAGAACTCTATTAACGATAAAATGTGTACATTATTTTATGAATAAACTATACACTTACAAACTGGTAATTTAACATGTAAGTGTAAGAAGTAGTATTTAATATAGAATTCTATTGACGATAAAATGCGTACTTTATTTTATAAATAAATTATATACTTACAAACTGGTAATTTAACATGTAAGTGAAAGTACAGAGAAGTATATTTTAATAGAGATTTCTATTAGCGATAAAATGTGTACATGATTCCATGAATAAACTATATATGCTTACTCCCTAATAATTTGAATAACAAAGTAATATTGAATAAATTATATACTTACAACTGGTAATTTAACATGTAAATGAAAGAACAGAAAAGTAATATTTAATAAAGATTTCTACTGACGATAAATGTGAACATTATTTCATGAGTAAACTATATACTTACAAACTTGCAGTTTAATACGCAAGTGGAGAACAAAGAAATAATATTGGTTATTCTCGATTATTATTGCGATGATGCACTAAAGTCTTATTCTAAGAATGATTGTTCATTTAAATCAACCTGTTAATTGAATATACTGTAAAAATATAAACTCAGCAATCAAAATTTTAAATATCAATAGGACTCTGTACGGACTATTAAAAATGGTGCTGGGCATGTACAGAACCTGTAGTTAAGGACAGAAAATTTGGATATATTTTTGATAAATTTGAATAAAAAAAAATTTTTTTATAGAAAAATGCACTGTCAACCAATCAAATAAGTCTTTGCCTTTTGCCTTGAAATCTTGTTCCATAACATGAATATTAAGGCAAAGACCCTAAATAACAAAATTAATGCACAGTAAAAAAATTACAGTACTGTATCAGAATGATTTATATTAAGTATTATATGATTAAACATTGGATTATTTCTCGGTTCACTTTTAGCATTGATATATATAAGATCATATTGTAGCTCATTCTTACGAAATTTAAAATTTGATACATTTTGTTTTTAATATTGCATCTGATCTTAGAATACATCTCACATTAAATTTAAAAAGTCTTTAGATAAATAAAGATATATATTAAATAAAGTGATATAGAATAATCACAAAAGATGAAATTCGCCAGGCATACTATACTTTAATTGATATTGGAGCACTAAGCAATAATGATTAGAATCCTTTGATCTTACTTTAAATTATAATACTCAACGTATACAGTAAATAAATTATAAACCAATTATGTAATAAATTTACTCGAGATTAACAAATTTTAATATAGTTTTCTAAAACCACGATTATGATACCTTTCACATATTAAAGAATTATATATAATGCGTAATAAAAAATATATGACTTAAAATTCTACTAGTAATTCTATAAAAAAGTTAGAATATTAAAAAACGTTATGTCATTTACGTTTTAATTTGTTTTAATAAAAAATGAAAAATATTATAGATTCAATATTTTATTGGTGCGTACGTACTGTTTTATGTAATCAGGTAAATAAAAAGGTATTAGTTCTTTTGATGATGATTTTAAGTTGACTAAGTTAGTTTGGCCGATTAGCTGCCGCTAATACAGTCTCCATATTATATATTGGCTGGTCGATTAAATTTGTCCTATATGATAGATTACATCATCACACAATCATAATATTGTAATTAGCCAATCTCTTTCATAATGTTTATGACAAGGTGATTAGTATTGTGCGCAAACTTAATCTGTTCATTACGCCTTATTAGTAATTTTCAAAGGGACATTTGTATCGCTCTTTGTGTGTGATATTAACCAAAATACTTTGTTACCAATATTAAGGAAATTAAGTTGATTTTTTTAAGAAATTTGTATCGATAAATTGTAAATAAACTTTAATTTTCCGGTTGTATTCTACTCGGAATTTATAATTTTATGCATAAATGGTAAGTATATATGCTTCAAAAATGGAGGTTGTGTGACAACACTGGTCTCTAGAATGCATGTCCGGAATGTGTCACAGGTTAGTGCCAGACTACCAATCAAATTTCAAGGTCAGGTGTAACGATATACGATCAGAAAACTCATTCGTTTTACCAAAATCGGTTATGTCTCAAAATCTGCATAAGAAACCATCTTTCGTGCATAAATTGAACAATTTTACTATATATCTTACTATATATATATAATATCTAACCCTTAATACAAGCACTAAATGAATTTTTGCGCATTTCAGATGTGTGATGGACAACATGCATAACATGTCACACATGCCTTTAGAAAATGAGGTGCATATTCTAGACTTTTCTAAATTACATGTGTAACATGGCGGATCATTAACTCCACGAAAAAGCAAAAATAATGAAAAAAAGCGAGGACATAAAGAATCTTGTAACATTTTCGGAGTATGAATGTCCGTATTAAAAAGTAAAAAAAAAAATATAAAAACTGCACATTCTGTCTCATTTTGATTGTACAAAGATAAATTTATAGAGATAAAATCGTACCAAAAATAAAGTCATAATACGATTAGACATTTTCATTTACATTTCCTAGTTTGGTTTTTTTGCTTATTGATTTCAATCTATTAAATATTAATAATTTCTGATATATAAATCATTTACAGTGATATAAATATATATATTTATCAAATTCAAAATATTCAATAAATCATTTCGATAAAGTCTAAAACATTCATCATTTCGTTTTATTTAATCATGGGAAAAATAATCTTTAAAAAACATAAGACACCAGAAACAATTTTTACTGAACTTGCAGCAAAACGCGATAAACAAGAACTCAAGCTTGGAATGAAGAGTATCAAATTACCCTGTGATAAGATATTTAAAGATAATCAAACACCAAAGACATATTCTACTGAACTTAAAATAAAACGTATTAAACCTGGTAATTACCAACCTAGCAATTATCAACATAAATTTAAGCTCGGAATTACGCGTTCAGATTCATTATCTAGCAAAACTCAACAAAGAACAAAATTTAAAACTAATCAAACACCAAAGACATTTTTTGATAGAACTATTTCAAAACATTGTCGCTCGTCAAGTAATCTAGATGTAATACAACAAACAATAAACCCACCTCAAATTGTTAAGGAAACTAAAGTAGATTCTTCTACACAAACTTCTGGGAAGAACTATGCTGATATAACATTACAGCCTATTCGTAGAGTTAATCCTGACATACTGGAAACCTTCCAATTCCAAGATATTTCTCGATTTAGACTTAGCAAAGGACTTGTCTAAATAAGTCAATTACAGAAATTATTTATCACAATGTTTATTGTAAGAATATTATAGTCGTGAGGCTTATTTGATAGTACATAGATCATCCTTTTTTTGTGCTGTATATTGACGCTTTATATGTTTGTTTTTTTTTTATTATTATATGAATATTGTATAGTTATTTTTATCTAAACTTAGATACTAAATTAATCTTTTTAATTGATATATTGTAGGCGAATTTTTAACTTTCGTATCTTGAGAATAGTTTGCAAATAAAATATATTTTCGCAGATTTCTTGACTCCAAATGCCAGAATATTGCATTTCTTTATTAAAAAAAGTTTCCAATGATTTAAAATACAGTCAACTCTTTCTATAACGAACTGTTGATTCTGGCTATTAAAAAAAGTTTGCTATATAAAATTGCTATGTTTTCTTAAGAAACCATAACTCTTTTTTATACCAAACTATTATAAAATTCTAAAACTTTTAGTCCAGTATATCCATAGTTCGTTATTTCGTTATAGAGAGGTTCGGTATAAAGAGAGTTGACTGTATTTGTTAAACGCGATAAATATTTCGTTATGATCGCGATAAATATTTCGCTATGATCGCGATAAATATGCAATTCTCGTAATAGATCGTAATGATATTGACCTGTTTGTTTTACCATTTAAAGTAATCGAATAATTATATACCAAACAAAAAACAGCCCAATTTACAATGTAAAATGAATATTTAAACGATCTGCGGAGTGAATGAAATTATGCCACGGGATCGTAATTGAAATTTGTCAAAAAAAAACTTATTGGTCGATAAGCTGCAAAATGAAATCTAAGAATGTAAATAATTCTAAATATTCCGGTCTTTGTATATGGATATGGCAATTATCTACATACTGAGGTATCAATTTTAAATTCTTCTAGAAAATAGACGTTAAATAGTAGTACAATAATTTCAATTTACGGACTAATTTGTGATATTTTCGCCAATAAATAGTACATGATAGTATTTGATTAATTTGCTAGATATAAATCAAATAATACAATCTTGCAATAGCCTTGTTAAACATGCGATCCTAGAAGAATAATTTAAGAATAAACAAGTGGAATAACATATAGAACGGTAAAAAAAAAATTCAAGATACAAAATATGATTATTATACAAAAAAAGCATACCGTCATATGTAGCTGCATTCAAGACATTGTCTGGTTCTTTACACGATTTTTTAAAGGAGATAATTTGTAAAATATTTATTAAGTTGATAAATTAACTTTTTATAAATGCTTTTAATCTGAGTTTTATGAGTTAACTAGAAACAAATTAAAAATATAAATTCATGCCATAAATTCTCGAAATCATAGGCATCTGCGCGTTATTCCGGGATAAAGAGTCCCGATTGCTACTATATTATAAATTTATGTTATATTACATGAGATGCGCGTTATTTCGGAACTCGCATGGGCTTTATTTCGGAACTAATTTTTAGGGGGTGCGATTTTTGCAATGTCAACATAGCTTCGTCAAAATATTTTATCTAACGAAAACCTTTGATGAAATCTTTAATGAGTCAATTTAGCCAATGAAATATCAAATATCCTTCAACGAGCCCCTTTGCAATGGCTCTGGATATGCTAAATCTTAATTTTTTTTTTTAAGAATTACTGTTATCTGACAAACTCATATGATCATGAAATTATTTCTTCTTGTTATTTTTTTCATGTGTTCAATGTAATTCAAATTAAAATTCAATCAACGGCTCCCTACGAATCATGATCATAAATTGTCGGACAACATCATTATTGGGCAAATTAGCGAATACTGTAATTTGACAAATGGTTGGCTACACCGCAGCACGCATAACAAATGAATTACATGATTATAACTGTGACAGAACGGTCATACGCTAGTGAAACTATATTTATTAGATTTCTTTTAATATTCTCTTTAAAGTAATGAAGGCCTTCCCTCAAATTATATAGAAATTAGAGCAAAAAATAGTTTAAAAAATCAAATAATTTTTAAGAAGACTCATAAAAAGCTTCATTACTTTAAAGAGAATAGTAAAAGGAATTAATAAATATAAATTCACTAGTGTGACTGTTCTATCAAATGTTAATATAAATTTAAAGTTTATATACTTTTATTATTATCTATGAAAAAAATCTTTACTATTGAAATTTATTATTAAGAGTGCACTATGTTTGTAAATCATGCATCCCGGCGGCACATGTTCATTTGCCAAATTACCGTTATTCACCAAAATGTATACTTATCTCATTATCGGTACATATGAAACATAACATAGTAATTTTTATATACTTTTTTTTTTTACGAAGGCCGTTTGAAGTTAATTTTTCGGTTAACATCACTTTCCAGGACTCTCGGAAGGGGGGATGAAATGAACTTATCAATGAACAAACTATTTTTAAAGTAGTAAATCTATTATAACGAATTGACTTCAAGTTAAATTTGGTCTAGAATTCTATCTGAGTTGCTAATTAGGTCAGATAAATTTGATTTAGTAGTTAACATTACATTCCTCTTATAAAAGAGAGGTGCAAAAATAAATAATTATATAATTATATAATGCATTCATCCGAGAAAAAGAACTTTATATGTACAATTTTTACAGCCAAAATTCTCGTGAACTAGTGATCGGATCTGCATAGTATGTATGCAGATCAGAATTTTGGGTTTACTAATTCCCTATTGGTTAAATGCAATTTTGTCTCTCATCGAATGAAATAAATCACTAATCGGGATGGCTTAAAAATTAATGTAAAAAAGTATCGATTCGAATAATTGGTTTGTAATTGTTATTTCCGTAAAAATTAAATGTTTATTTCTTACTTATTAATACTAGTTCTCTAGCTTTCACAATCGAATAAAAAAACACTTTGGAAGCCCCTTTTCCAGTAGCTTTTCTTGAATCGTTTCATCGCAAATTGAAAAAACATAGGAACTAAAATTTTAGTTTATTTTTTATTATTATTTATTGTTGCAGCTGATGCTGAAAACGACTGATGCTGAAATTTCGACCTAATTTGATCCAAATTTTTTAAAAATTTTTTGGGTAATTTTGTCTGCTTTTTTTTAGGGTTGGGTTAGGGTTTAGGGTTAGAATTGTTTATTAAAGAGTATATGTGGATTTTAACAGGGCATATATTTTCAAATCGCGACCCCCAAATTTCAGCATCAGCAGCGACATTTATTTTTTTCTCGTTTTTTTTTTTAAATTATTTTTTTTTTTTAATTCGGTTTAATTTTATTTATTAAATTATTTTATTTTATTTGAAATTATTTATTATATTTTAAATTATTTTTTTATTTTATATTTGCCGTATAACCGCGAAATAACGCATAGGGTGTTGTTTCAAATTTCGGCCTAAGTTAAGCTTAATTTAGGTCGAAATTCGAAACTACACCCCATCAGTGGTTATACGGTATTTTGTTATTTTTAATTTTTACCTTTTTTTACATGTTTATTTTACCGGGGACATCAAAGGGAAGGGGGAGGGGTGATGTTAACCGAAAAATTAACTTCAAACGGACTAAATGCTGTACTCGATTCGTTAGAAAAAAGTTTGATTTTACAAAAAATAAATTATTTTTTCGGTTTACATTACGTGGAATCCGAAGTTGGTAATTCTGTAATTTCCTAGTGGACTAATTTGTAGAGATGGGCAAATCGCGGTTTCTCCAAAAATCCCGCGCAGGATAGAATCACAAATCTACAGGTTTCTTAATTTTTTTTGTGCTGTCATGGGCAAAAGACAGATCTACGAAATTGGGCACAGTAAACTTGTGATAAAAGGAAGTAAACGCCACCCAATTGAGGCTAAATGTTTACACTCATGGAAAGGCTTGTCGGCCAAATAAGATAAACAACCAAACGCGAAATTCAAACATCCGAAGAATATTAGTACAAAACAACAGAAAAATCAAGAGTGGCTGCAATATAAAATATGACAATGAGCGAAGCAAAGCCTTTTTATGCTGTAATTATTATTGTAAGCCCCTACGTTAGAATTAGTTTCTTAAATTCTTTTAAGTTAATTACTCCTAAGCCCCATGAATTCTTTAAGATAGTGGAAGTTATAAAAGCAGTGAGATCTCGCTGTTGTTAAATCATTATCCTGCGGGATTCCTATAATTAAATTACCTTTAATAAATTTCCCTTAATAAATCGTTTTAATAAAATTAATTAAATATAATTAATACCAAATCACCAACGTCACGCCTCTGGCGAGTTGCCTAATCATCTAATCCGTATATTTTTGTACATAAGTTAATAAACCTACGATTCACCCCGTAACATTTGGTGGTGACTGTGAGATACCGACTTCATAAAATTTTATAACTCAGTTAGAAGTAAGAAATACCGAATTAATCATTTTTTTAAAAAATATCAATCGATTAAACCCCTTTGATTACCTGATTTATCAAACAATCAATCACTACCATTGTTCCGCATTAATCCAATTTCATCCTTGATCACGTGCCGATCGTTAATATTATTAACGATTGTATTTCAACCTTTCAGCCCGTGCACCCTAAAATAAAAAAGAGTTATACTAGGAAAATGGGAACCATTTAAAGTCCGAAGGACAAATATAAAATATTGATCTAGCCAATAACTATTGTTTTGATTGTTTTTTTTATGTTACACCTGATCTAGCCAATCAGGATTCAGAATTTGCTAACACACGGACATCGGGTGTACTATTGCTCTACCTGTGAGTGTCCTTCGGACAATAATATAAGAACCGTGAGACCCGGAACAAATCAACATATCGCTTAATTAAATTCGGGTTTTATTATACTACAGTATTCGTACTACTTTTTCGCCAACGATTCTTGAAGAGGTTAAGTCACCTGGATCGACGTACCAAGTCCGAAAGTACCTAATAATATATTGATTACATTACCTTAATCGACGTACTGTATCTAAAGAACGTAAAAGTATAAACGGATAATAGGAAGAATACATTAAATCTATCAGCATATTAAATATCAAGCGCACGGAAATACACCAACAAATTAGTTACAAAATTTTATTTCAGTAATTGAAAAGTCTAAAAAGCAAAAGTAACGAACTTAGTTATATAAATCGACACATAAACTCAAAAACTAGGATAAATATAAAGATTTATTCATTCCTTGCCTTTTTGTTATTACTAATAATAATTATTGAATAAATTCGAAGACTGTACATAATTTATTGGTCCATTACCTGGTGCGATGCCATAGGATCCAGAACATACCCTAAATTATATTCGTGCAATAACTCAAGTTTCCTAAGTCCCACCTTACGGACGTTTAAAATCTAGCTTCTTAGTAATAGGGTCATTTTCCTGGCATCCGCAATAACTCGACACTGATTTTTTTCACCAACGGTCATACCAACGAACGTTCCTTTACTCTACATTCCATCAAGTCAGTGTTATTGTTGGATTAAATTGCTGCAATCCGTAATTCTCTATCCCTAAACCCGTGATTCGACATTGATCGTCCCGGAAAAGTCAAAACTCGATCGACCTCGAAATTTTGCGACACGTGACACCGAATTGAGTCGTAAAAACTTATAGTAGAACCTACGAAGAGAAAATTAGGATTGAATTATTCGAATAAATTTTTAAGAAATCGCATTAACAAGTAAAGGATACTTATCTAAAAAATCCGGTATTAGCTCCACAAAACCAAAAGTTCCAAAGGATCCGTATCAATTCTACACTCTTCTATTCAAAATCGTCTTTTCTTATTAGGCTTCATCTTGGTAATTTATTAATAGAAGTTTACTTATATAAAAAAAAAAAAAAAAAGAAATTACGAAAATGAAATTAAAATAAAAGCGGCTGAAATTACATCATGGAGGGATAGAACTACAACCGCATATAGCACAACAAATAATCCTTATGAATTTAAATTGCTTCTCCGTGGAAGCAGGGATGGGTTTAATAGAGAATCATTTTGGAATTTGTGCAATTTGAAAGAAATTACTATTATGGTTGTAAAGAGTAATTAAACTTCTAAGAATATTGAAAAAATTGTTGGTGTATACAATCCTATTGCATGGGATTGGAGCAAAATGGGTAGAAGAACGATGATTATACAGCACAGGTCTAGAAGGAAAAGTTGATACAAATGATGAATGAACATCAGAACTTTTGTCAAAAATCCTTGAAAAGGAAGCATGTATTGATTAAACATATGAAGAACAGGAGTCGAAATCGATAAGCATAAAGCATTTATATATTATCTGAAGTCTGCTGAGGCAGGTAATTCCATAGGAATTCGAAAGCTGCCATTTCTTACTATTATGGATTTGGAGTCTGAAAAGATAAAAATAAGTCTTTTATCTATTATCAAAAATCAGCAGAGATGGGTGATGCTGACGGAATATATAATGTTGGTCATTGTTATGCGAAAGGAATTGGAGTTAAAGAGGTTAAATATAAGGCTTTCGAATACTATCAAAAATCTGCAGAGATGAATTCTGCGAATGGAGCATATAATGTTGACGCTGTTATGAAAAAGGTATTGGGGTTGTGAAGGATGAACGTAAAGCCATAGAATATTTATAAAGTCTGCAGAAATGGGTAGTTCTGATGGAAGAAATAAAATTGAAAGTAAGTATCAAATAACATGGATTCCTTATAGTGAATTTAAAAATATTACTGAGATAGGAAAAGGGGGATTCGCAACTATCATGCCCGGTGGGAATTTAATGTTGCATTTAAATCAATTCATAAATCACAAAATTGAATTCAAAGTTTTTTTAAATGAGTTGCAGGCTTATTGTGAATTAGAAAGGAAAAACCTTATTTTTTAAATGTCTGTATATCAAGAGATAATGAAAGGAACTATGTCCTTGTTTTGGACTATGCAATTATGGGTTCATTACGTAAAAATCTTTCTGAAGTATCACGATTATTATGGAAAGATAAACTCAATTTATTACATTTAATTTCTTCCGACCTTCAAGTAATTCATTCTAATGGATTTATTCATCGAGACCTTCACAGCGGCAATATCTTACAAGATAATTTGCATAGTGCATATATTGTTGATTTAGAACTAACAATATCAGCAAACAAAATACAAGATGGGATTTATAATGTCATGCCATATGTTGCATCAGAAGTTTGCTAGGTAAGCAACCGTTTTATACATGCAGCTGTTATTTGTGGATTTGGAGTTAGTATGTCAGAAATGACTAGTGGATACGAAACTTGTTGCAACGGATTGCAACCAGAGTTTGCGCTTGGAAATCCTAAATGCTATAATAAATTAGCAAAACAATACAAAGATCAAAATCCATAAGGAAAGTTTGCCAAAAATATTTGAAAATTAGTAACCACTGTGCAAAACGTGGGAAGTGCATTGCCTTCCTAATAATTACTTCGAAGTTCAAGGGATGGGTCACGAGAAACTATACCCCAGTGTGGTTTTGTGATATGAGTGAAGGTAATAGATACCATTCACCTATTCATTGNAAAAAAAAAAAAAAAAAAAAAAAAAAAAAAAAAAAAAAAAAAAAAAAATCGATAAGATAATTTTTAAGTATTAAAAACTTTGAACTAATAAAGATAATGAATTAAATTAAACTGACTTAAGGTACTCTGCCTGTAATTCGTATATATAGCCTGGTACCGGCGGAGCTTATGCTGCAATAGGTACTACGTGAAAATTGGAGGTGTGTTCAACCTGTAAGTCGCGTATCGAGCCTAGTACTGGCGGGGTTAGCTACCGAAATAAGTACTGCGCGAAATTTGGACCTGATTAGTGTAATTCAAAAATCAATTAGTTCACAGCTTTAATTCAGTTAAATTAAATATAGTAAAATAAGAAAGAAAGGTGCTCTGCCTATAAGTCGCCAAATGCACAAAAAGAAGGGTGGCCAACCCGTCTATAGCCTGGTACCGGCGGGGCTGAATGCTAAAATAGGTACTGCGAAAAAATGGACTTTGGAAATAAGAATTAAAACTCATTATATTTGAATTTTTATGCGTGGTACGCATAAAATAAGCGTGGGCGAAAGTCATGGGCAAAAGACAGATCTACGAAATTGGGCACAGTAAACTTGTGATAAAAGGAAGTAAACGCCACCCAATTGAGGCTAATGTTTACACTCATGGAAAGGCTTGTCGGCCGAATAAGATAAACAATCAAACGCGAAATTCAAACATCCGAAGAATATTATTAGTACAAAACAACAGAAAAATCAAGAGTGGCTGCAATATAAAATATGACAATGAGCGAAGCAAAGCCTTTTTATGCTGTAATTATTATTATAAGCCCCTACATTAGAATTAGTTTCTTAAATTGTTTTAAGTTAATTACTCCTAAGCCCCATGAATTCTTTAAGATAGTGGAAGTTATAAAAGCAGTGAGATCTCGCTGTTGTTAAATCATTATCCTGCGGGATTCCTATAATTAAATTACCTTTAATAAATTTCCCTTAATAAACGTTTTAATAAAATTAATTAAAATATAATTAATACCAAATCACCAACGTCACGCCTCTGGCGAGTTGCCTTATCACTTAAATTCTATATTTTCTTGTATAAGTTAATAAACCTACGATTCACCCCGTAACAGTGCCTAATAAAAAACCATGCAAATATTATTGTTAAAAATCCATTTTCTTGTTCAAATTACAGTAGTTATTTCTTATAAATTTATTTATTATAAATAAGAAGTACTTAAATAAATAAATTCTACATAGAAATATACGTATCTGTATAAAATATATTAAGTATTGTCATTAAGAGATTCGAATTTCCCTGTTAGTTTTACCCCAACACATATAGACCACCTTTTCTTTATTTAGTATCATTTCAATTATTGGTTAAATAATATAATACGCTAATGTGTCATGTTCGCATATATATGTCGATTACTAAATTAGGAATTGGCCTAAATATGCTAATGCAGGCCAGATATTATATTAATGCCGACCAGATGATATGGTAATGCCGGCCCGATAATTTATTTTGGGATCATATTAGAAATCCTGCGCTCTACTAATTTGTGTACATTATGAAAGAAAATGAATAAATAAAGCCATTTATCCGTATAGGTTTAATCATTCATCAATTCATAATCAGAAATTACAGTAGTTGAAGAAAAGGCCGAAACTATTTCGGTTCATTCTAGACTAGTTACGGCACGTATAAGCCGATGTTATGCTTAAAATTTTCATTTTTATTCTACTTTAGTTTTACCATATTTATCATTATTATTTATAATATATCTCATTTGGGATGGATCCGAGGCAAAGATAATTGTGACGCAGTTGGATGATTTAACTGTTAAAATCCTCAGCGAGGGTTACAGATTCAACAAGGGTGAATAGCCCTCGAACGGGGATAGAACTCCTCAAAGCTAAAATATATAATACGATGCTTAAACTAATAAAAAGAACATCTCACCCTGCTTTTTGCATAATAAATAAAGTAATAACGTACTTCAACTCTTTAATTACCAACTAACCACTCTCATTTATGACTATTTATCATTAAACCCAGATCCTTAATAAACCATCCATCCTTTGTAAATTACGCTATGCCCGAAGCTTATCTATCATGTGTAACTATCGCTCTCCCAATTCTGGGCGTAACACCGCAATAGTTTTGTAAAATCCGAAGCGATTTCGGTCAATCTTTTTTTGGGTTGTATCACTCGCAAAACAACGATAAGTGTTTTCCGGATGAACCTCCTGGATCATCGTCAGGTGACCTGAGTACAAGAACACGCAAAAATTATTTTATTCATTTGGAAAATTGCATAATTTATTAAATTCCGTAACAGTCCAAGTCGCCTGATTTTTTTGGTCTTTATTCTAACCAATAAAAATTGAGGATTTATAAAATTTGCAAGTAATTTGGATTTCTTTAGAACATACGGTTTTTTTTTCAAAACTTGTGTTTTCTGCCGGATAAATTTTTTTTCACCGAGTACATCTATTGCTTTGGAATAACTCTAGGAAATTTAAGCAAAAGACCATCATTGTAGTCCTCCGAACCAATAGATTATTGGATTTATATTCCAAGGAAAAAACAAAAAAAAAAGAACTATAGAAGTGAACTACCTATATTGAATACGAACAATGATATCTGTATGTGAAAAAATAAATAAATAAATGAAAAAAATAAAGTACCTTCGATTATCAAAAAAAAAATAAAAAAATGAAAAAAATAAAGTTCTTTCGAAAATAAATAAATAAATGAAAAAAATAAAGTGCCTTCGATTATCAAAAATAATAAATAAATGAAAAAAATAAAGTGCCTTCGATTATCATGTCAATAATATTCTATGTGGGAAACCGTCGCTCTAATGATTTGATCTAATTTGATCCAATTCTTTTAAAACAGCCAATGCATCCGGGCGTTTTTCTGGATCTTCATGCCAGCATCTCCTATAGAGTTCAATGTACCGTAATGGTATATTGTCTACAGGAATTTCTCTAACTCCTTTCATTATATTAAAAATTATTGTTTTTGTAGAATCATTTTTGAAAGGCATCTTGCCGCTTGAAATTTCCCAAAGAATGACTCCTAAACCATATATATCTGATTTTTTTGTCAACTTATATGAAGAATCTTTCAGAGCCTGCGGCTCAACAAACGCTGCTGTCCCATGAATTTCACAATTAGCCGAGCCTGAATTTGTATCATTGATAGAAAGACCGAAGTCAGCAATCAACATTTTTCCTTCATGGACTAATATATTTTTGGTATTCTATAACATTCATGAATTATATCTTATTAAGTAATCCACCATAATACAATATAACAAATTATACATAAATAACTTACAAAATCCTGGTGGATAACGTCATTTTTGTGTAAAAAGACGAGCCCCAATGATATTTCTCTGGCGATACGGAATTTATCTGCATCTTTGAGGCTTGGAAAATTACATTGTAAATAGTCCCTTAAATTTCCATTTTCGGCAAATTGCAGAACTATAATATTTTCGTTCGATGGATCTATTTTCATATTATGTTTAGCTTTAAAATTATTATGATCACGAAGAAATTACATAAATATAACGATTACTGACTTATAGTAAACCCAAAAAATTCGATAATATTTGGGTAATGGCAAACTTTTTGCAATATTAGCAACTGTACATATTATTAAATTTGAATTACAATTAAAATGAATTAATATAAAGGTTACATTTAAAATGGATCCCTACTTCCTGAATGATCTCGCAGGTCCTATTAGTTTTTAATACTTTAAAAGCAACAATCATTGCACAATCTTTCCAATATGCTTTATATATGGTTCCAAATTCTCCTTCATCGATCTTAATAATATTATCAAACTCTTTATAATCGAAAAGATTAAAATTTTTTATAGCTTCTTTTGATAGCGACATAGCTTCGGGAAGAGAATTACTCGACTCTTCAATCGCTCATAACATTTCTATATACCATATCCTAAATTTAATATATATATACATATCTAATTATATTGCACTGCATGACCTAAAAATTAAACAAAGAATTATGGATAAAGTCTCCAAATATATTGTTAAAATTAAACAAAGAATTATGGATAAAGTCTCCAAATATATTGTTAAAATTAAACAAAGAATTATGGATAAAATCTCTGAATTTATTAAACAAAGAATTATGGAAAAATCTCCAAATATATTAAAATTAAACAAAGAATTATGGATAAAATCTCCAAATATAGTTATAATTGGTGGTACAACTATTAACCCGTATAAATTTTCATTCTCAAAAAATGCTTATTGCTAAACTCAGCGTATCGTTTAAAAAGTTCGTTTATCGTCAGGAAAAGGATAGTTATCAAGATCATACATACGTGGACCATAGCAATCATGTTTAAAGTTGCATTCGCGACTGCAAGCGAAGAAATCAGAACCATCGATTATAGCCAATTTACAGATCTAAACGTACTCAATGGAAACATTCATAAAGCTTTTTGGGAAGATTTTGGAGAAACGGTCGTTCTTAAAAGAAGAAGAAAAGTTTGTTATGAACAAGAGGTGCCATTCAAATTATTTAAAATTATGAATTTATTTTAATAATAATTAAACCATTTTTGATTTGGTATTTTATATAATATATACAGCTTCGAAAAATACAGAAAATCAGTTTTCATCCTAATATTGTTCGATTTTATGGTTTAGCTGAAGGTGAATGATTTTTGATATTAAATAAGTTTAAATATATTTTCGTAAAAATTTAAAAATTAAACTACAGTATAATAAATAGATCCTAATCAGCATTATAATATGGTTTTGCAATATGCTAATGATGGGAATTTGCATGAGTATCTTAAACGTAACTCATTGAAACTCAAATGGAGTGATAAATTACGTTTTGTCAGAGAAATAGCTTTAGGTCTTTCTTTCTTACATAAGCATAATATTATTCACGGAGATCTCGTAAGTTCCTATAACATTTCTAAATATAATTACTAAATTCTAATTAAAATTGCGATTTGCAGAATACACAAAATATTTTCGTTCATGATGGAAAAATGATGATTGCAGCACATTTGATGAAGAAGGGTACCGATCATGTATATGAACCCAATCGGAAAAGCTATGCTGATGACCGTGATGAAAGTCTTTCTTACGTAGCGCCGGAAGTTTTACTCACCAAAAACACTACCTATCAAACAGACATATACTCCTTTGGCATTCTTTTATATGAGATAATGACAAGTTTATCTCCCCATCAAATTCTTACGCCCGATAATTTGAACATTGGAATTATTAGAATTTGTAATGGCTTGAGACCAGTGCTCCCAAAAAATATACCAGGACCAGTTGAACATCTTATTACCCAATGCTGGGATTCTGATCCTTCTCGACGCCCCAAAATTGACGAATTAAATGATGTACTAAGGCACATGAATTCTGACGCATTCGAAAAGGAGGATGCTGAAACAAACTTATTAAATGAACAAATAGAACAAATGCGTGTATTAAGAGAAAGAGTTGAAAATACGTGTAAACAAATAGAACAAATGCGTGTATTAAGAGAAAGACTTAAAAATACGTGTAAATCATTGAGAGAAAGTCTATATAAATTTTCTTTAGAACAAGAACCTGAAAATACGAGTAAATCATTGAGAAAATCATTAGAAAGTCAATCACCGACCAGTCTGACGACTATTTGGCTGCCTGATTTAATTCAACCACCATCCACGCTGACTTCTTTGAATCTTAATAGTAATTGGATAGAATCAGAATTATCTTCAACTGCTCCATATTTTCAAGAGCATTTTATTCAGCGGACTTCTTTTTATGGTGATTGGATAGGATCAGACGGCGGAAAATCATTAGCAAATGCGATGTTATTGGATCGTGATTTTGATGATCTTGGATATCTTAGTTGTTATCTCAATGGTACTGATGTTAAAAAGAATGAAAATTCATCGTTCAGTCATTATCAACAGTGTGAAATTTCTCAAGTTGGTTATTATTATCAAAATGAAATTCCTATTCCTCTAGTGCCCTTTGAAGAGGATGAAAAGAATCCAAACGTGCGGTTATTTGGTAATATCATGTATAGGGAGTCCATAAGTTTTGATGAGCCTATTGATTACTATCATGACAGAATCTTTTCTCTTGCTAATCGTTATTGTTATCTCAATGGTACTGATGCTAAAAAGAATGAAAATGCATTATTCAGTCATTATCAACAGTGTGAAATTTCTCAAGTTGGCTATTATTATCAAAATGAATTTCCATTTATTGATTATAAAAAATTTGATGAGATGCACAGAGTAATTTATAATATTGGCAAAGTAACTTATTATATGAATATTATTGAAAAATTTATTTATGGTTTAATTTATCTTGTATTATTCGAGCGTAATTCAAGAGGAATGAATAATGTTGGAGATTGCTATTTCAGAGAAATCGGTGTCGAAAGGGATGGAAAGAAGGCATTCGAGCAAAAGTTTAATAATTACAATGCAATCTACCATTTGCCAGAAGCCTAATTTGATCATTCACAAACGGCCTAAATGTTTAGTCACAAAGAGATTTAGTTTTTTGATATGACTTTTTGTTATCTTATAGACTTAATGCATCAATAGGGTCTTTACGCAAAAATCTTGGTTCAATTGCACAAATTAAATGACCGGAAATATATTACAAAAGAATTTGCATAGTGCATACAATTTAATGTATTTTTATTTATATGTATCGCGAAATCACAAGAACAGCTTGATAAATGATTTAGGTAAGACTATATATATTTTACGCACTGATTTCTATGATTCAGTTTTATCATTTTGATTTACATTTTGTTAGATATTAATTATATTCTTATAAGTCATTCTTGTTAGTCTCATTATTTTTTATACAAAGTTAAATTATTTTATTATCTTATTTACATCATTGGTCATTGACAAATTTTTATACGAAGCTGAATTATTTTATTATCTTATTTATATCATTGATCATTGGTAAATTTTTATACGAAGTTGAATTATTTTATTATCTTATTTATATCATTTGTCATTGGTAAATTTTTATACGAAAGTTGAATTATTTTATTATCTTGGTAAATTTTTATACGAAGTTGAATTACTTATTTATATCATTGGCAAACTTCTATCTAAATAAATTAAATATTGGCTCTAAATAAATATCCTGTTTTACGAAATCTAGTCATCTTGTTTTTAATGAACTTATTAGTTTAAAGTAAAGGATATTATACAATAGTAAATATTGGATAAATGGATGATGTTATATTGTATTTATATAATAAAAGCAATTAAAATCAATTGAAGGATGAATTGTTAATTGTGATTTTATACTCATTCATTAAGCTGTTAGATTGAGAAAGACTGTTATGTAAATATTACTTAACTACTGATTTTAGAAATTTAAGGTTTAAAAAAATTTAATAAAAAAATTTTTTTTTCTTAAAGTTTCTTAAATTTTATATAAATATACATAGATCAGAGTACTTGTTAAAATGATAGAGAATAAGATATAGTTCTTTGTGTTGATGTTATTGGGAGGGAATGAATTCAGTATTAGTTTGGATTTAGAATTCTTTAAAAACAAAGTAATTGTATAGTTAACTCTCTTTACAACGAACTTCTTTATAATGAACTGAAAATTTTGAATTTCATATTAGTTCGGTTAAAAATGGGTATGGTCCTCAAGAAAATATAGTAATTTGATATAGCGAGCTTTTTTTTTACATTCAAAACCAACAGTTCGTTATAGAAAGAGTTGGTTATAATTAAATCCGATCAAAGAAGAATTAAATGTTGCGCTTTGAAAATCATTTAGCAAAAATCAGAATCCAATGATAAATGGAGAAATTTAAAATAGAGTTTTTGTGTACTTATGTACGTACGTACCAATATTATTTATCTAGTAGATTGAATTTATGCCACTTTCTGTTTTCTATACAAAGTAAATCAAATTTTTATTAGATAATGTATAGAGTAAAAAAAAAACTTTATCATATTTTTCAAATGAAGTATTTAAATTTCTGTTGTTCACTGAACCTTCTATTAAAAAATCTTATGAATCAAAAAAATATAGATTAACTTGTGATACATTCACAAATATATGATGATATTTTTGAGGAGTGCCAAATATAAAAAAAATGCGTACATTGCAATAAATATAACACTACAAGAATCTGGTATCGACATGTGACTCTAGGAGAATGACCCAATAGTAATAAATGAAAATTAGAAGATTAATGGTTAACTGAAAGCCACAAAGATGTTCTCAAGCCTCATACTCGATGTGATTAGCTAGTGATCTCAATAGCATTCAGCTATAATTATATTTAAGCTTTTTGCTGATGTAATTGAAGCTTCGATATGATTAATTATTGATCGTAATGATGCTCAATTAATATAATAAAAATTGTAATTTATACTTGAGAGTTTCTTATTATTATTCTATTTATCAAATAACATCGTCAAAATTTAATAAAAATAATAATAAAGTCAGTTAAATATGGAAAGATGTTGATATTGGAAAGAAATCATTGATAGAACAGTTGAATTTGTTGTTATATGAGTAAAGGCCAAGAGATGGTAAGCTTCTGCAATTTTTTTGTGGGTTTTCTCATATTTTTATTTTTCATGAAACTTTTAGTATAAGAAATAAAATAGTAATTCGAATTAGATCCATGACAAAGCTAGTTGAGCGATCTCTTTGGATACTCGATTAATTGTAAATTTTTCAAAAGATGGTTCGTTGTAAAATGGATGTAAATAGAAATGACAATCTCACCTATTTATTTTTTACTAATAAAAATTTTGAGTTACGTAATAAACTTAGTCAAGCTGTGATATTATTTAAATATCCCATTATAATGATAAACACAAATGACCTGCTTAAATATTTTCCGCCAAGTAAAATTCTTTCCCGACACTTTTTTTAACCTATCGGTTAAGACGCTTGAGGTCGCCCAAAATATGAAAATAAGATTGAATGAGTTCATTTTATATACAGTATTTGATAATATTGAAATGATTTGTAAAGAGAGACTTGGCAAAGTGCTTTCAGCTATAGTGTATATGGTTGAATGTTACCATACTTGAAATTTCTATTTTTTTTTAAAAAAAAAAAAACAAAAAAACAAAAAAAAAAAAAGCAAATTAAACTCACCCAGTCCAGTCACAGGAAAGTTTTTAGGCAATCCCGAAAATGTGTACCAGTTTGTGCTTCGGACGATCATGTGATAGTCCGGAGCAACCTCCAGAAACCATTTTTTTATTTATATAGTCATCTATTTCATGAATAATCATAGTATTTTTGATCATACGATTCTTATTTTTTGTTTTACTATATATAACTGGATACAATAGCGTACCGTACCCTTAAAATAATTTTGAAATGGTTCGATAGTTGTATGGAAGCCTTTTATATTTCCTAAGATTCATTTAACCAATTTAAGACGCCTTTTTTTGCCGTTAAGATTCACATATAAATTCACCTTAGTCCAATATTTACATTTCAAATATAATAATTGTTTTAGTTATAGTTGTTTATTTATGAATGTTATTTTATGAAATACTGTAATTTGTCGAAATAGAATAAGTAAATCATATATGATACAAGTATAAAAAGCGCAATAAAGAAAAAAATAACTGTCAAATAGAAAGCGAGATGAGAATCCAAATTTAATAAAATAAAAAGGTTCAACTTTGAAATTACTGTATTATTAATGTTAATCAGTGTCGTTATCCTTTTCATTTTTTTTTTAATGTTTTTTTATTATTGATATCAAACTAATATGGTATAGAGATCGGAAACGTATGGTATATGAGGTTTAAAATACTTACTATCGCTATATTTTTAACCCATAACGATAATAATAATAAATTATTCGCACATGGTGACAATCCGCTTCATCCTAACTAACCTTTATTAATAACGACAATAAAATTGCGCATTTTATCAATAGATATTTCTTATAAAGAGAATTTTTTTATTGTTTCATGCTTCATTTTTTTTTTTTTATTCATTATATTCGAATCGATCTTTATCCCGTGTATTATCTATGTTCTTCACTTTATTGATTCGCAAGGATATGGCTTCGTGACTCGTGAAATTCGTTATAATGAATTTCTAATACTCAAAATTCGATCTTCAGTGTAAACTAAAAATACAAAGGTTCTTTGTAGTGACGTAACAGAAGAACTGCACAAAATAGGAATAACTTGGGGATGCAAGTTTGTTATGTCGAAAATTTTACGAAATAATCTGTACTACTGTACCACCACGATCATGAAAAAACCTGGAAAAAAGTAAATTTAAAAAAAAAAAAAAAGAATGTAGTAATTATCTTATTAGATTCGGGTTAACTTCTGCCGCTGTCAAAAACAAACGCGGATGTGTTCTACGCGGGGTGCAAAAATGATAAATTACATTGTTAAAATATTCGAATGTATTCTTTTTTTAATGTATGAACAATTTGGCTAGCATTTTATATTTAGGCGAGCATATAGTAATTCATTTTTATTCGGGACAGGTACACATTTTTGGATTGCAGTTTTTAGTTAGTTGCAAGTTTTCCCCATGATTATTATAACGATTCGAAATACCGTGCATGCGCGTTATTACGCGTTTATGCGGTACTGTCACACCATATTTATTGAATTGCTGATGAATTTTTATTTTTAATGACATTTTTTAAAAAGTTTAAAACTTATAGTATACGAATACAAATTAATAATCTTAGTTTTACGAGCTAACTTGAAATATTACAGTACCGTATAGCCGCGGAATAATTGGCCTGCGCGTCATTTCGAGTACCCCATGTGCGTTATTTCGGAATCGTACCCCTTAATTATAATAAGATTAAAAAAATGTGCCGGAAATAGGTAGGCACTAAGTAAACCTACTTGCTTCAATGTGAGAAACAATTTTTATTAGGCTCAGAAGTTATGTAGAGCATATTGAGATGTGCGTTAATTCGGACGCTAATTCGAGATCGCATATGCTATTTTAGGGGTTTTGATTTTCGAAAGTACTAATAATGTAAATATAATTGTGAAATCTTTATAAAATATTAAATTTGAATTTCAAGTTGGATTTCAAGTAATGATGCCTGACGAAACCATTTTTGCAATATCAAAATAGTTTCGTCAAAATATTCGTCTAATGAAACCATTGATTCTGATGATGACAAAACTCTTATCGAATCAATTTTAATCAAAGAAATATCAGAAATTATTTTAGGAAGGGTTTCATCATTAAATGCAAATCAGCTCATAGAATCTATTGCTGTATTGATTAATCGGGTTTTATTATAATTAATACAAGTCAATTGAACCGTTTTCATCTCTAATATCATGCCTAGAATTAGTTCCGCATTTTAAATCGATTCAATTCCAAATGACTTAGTTAAATCATCAACGTTTCTTTGTGATTTAAAAAATGACCATTCGATTTTTAATTGCATTTCGTATATTTTCATTTCATGATAAGTCATCCCTCGAATTTTTAAGAGCTTTTTTAAACCTTCAAACACATTTCGATAATTACCCAAAAAACCGCAATTTATCAATGTTCTGTTCTAATCACAAAATTAATTAAATTATCGATGATTTCTTAACATTTCTGTATTTAATAAGTTGCTTCACGGCTTTTTCAGCACCAATGCATCATTCGGATTGATTTGTCTAAATCTTCAGGAGCTCCATTTTTAGATTATTTTTTTTAAATATCTAAACCAAACTAATTTTTAATTAATTCAATAAAATTTAATTTTTATAATTTGAAAATCTAATCTCGTCAATTTCTACATTAGTCAATTTTAACTAATTTTTTTTTCTATTAAAAAAAACAATTTACCTATGCGCATTATCATATTTATACAATATATGATAAAGAGACCCACGTCTGCTCAGTATAACATTCAAATTTAAGTATTGTATAAATTATGTGAAATGACTCATAGTATCATTGATCATAAATAAAGGTTTATTAAATGAAGATAATGTAAGTCAAACATGGTATTAACAAATAAAGAAGATGATTTTGTGAAGAGGTTTCAACTTAAAACTACTGTTATGAATGTATTATTGAGTGATTCCTTTAGATAGACTATGTACCAAAATAGGTGAAAGATTTAGATAGTATATGAAAGTTAAAAAAAATCATGATGCAATAACGATAATTAAGAGTATGTAAGATCGCGTGATCTTTTTATATGGATACTTGAATTAGTTTACATAATAATTAAATTAGATTATTTGTCAATTCCAAACCCCATAAAATTTTTTTATCTGATATATAAACTGTACTTATGAAGTACAGAGTATTTGATGCAACCTACACCTGGTATAGGGGTGACAGGTCTGGGGGCTAGTTTAGCACTTGATCCTTTCAAGATGCTGAGTAAGGTCATCCCTCAGTGATCCAGAAAGAAAAACCCCACTGCGTAAAGGAGACTGGGTTTGTGAGTCCGGTTACAGCATCTGTACTCTTTATAATTTTATAATTTTATACTATTGTGAGTTCACTACCTTTGTTTAAGCTATTCACAACTCTAAAACTAACGATATCTGCACATTTACTGGTTCTTTCTTCATTATAGACATATTATATAACCAGAGTAAAGAAATGAATTTTCGATTAGAACGAGTAATTGGTCACATTTACAAGACGATAACAATCGAAAGTCTTTGAGGATAAAATCTTACTATTGATTATGATGAAATTTTTTCGATTTTTATTAATGCAACTGGGCAACTACTCAATACAACAAAAAACAGACAATCACCACACAGTATATCCAATGATAACAGGCGGTACGATTTGGCAAGGTTAAGGTGTATCGTGTATATTGTAGAATCCAGTAACAGTTTATTAATTAACGAAACCAAAATTTATTATGAACACTCGATATTCTTTCTTACGCTAAGTCAAAACTAACCTTATCTATAGCGAATTATATGTGAAAGACAAAAAAGAAAAAAGAACAAGATCAACCCTTTTTTTTTTTTTAGATCTAAACCCGTCTCGCCATAATTGTTCGCAATGATTAATTGTATTGTCCCCATGACGAATTTTTCCAAATTCATCTCACTATTCGCACAGCCATGGATTTATCCAAAATTCAAACCCGTTTTTCTTCCACTGGGTTTCAGGGTAACAATTTATTATTATTATTATTATTATTATTATTATTATTATTATTATTATTATTTCAAGGGCATCGTGAATCGAACTTGCAATTTCATGTGCGTTCACGGGACTTGTGGGATTAACATAGTAAAAATTTCTTCGATACAATTTACGCAAAACTATTTTTGCAATGACGAAATAGTTTCGTACGGTAAATATGTTCGTCCGACGAAATTTTAACAATCAACAAATTCCTTGATGAATCAAACTTGACAAAGAAATACTGTATCAAAAAATACTGTTAACCCTCTTTCAACGAGTTTTTTTTTATAAAGACCTCTGGATATGCTCTGAATCTTTTATAAAGTTTTGTAAAACATGGTAATTTTTTAATTGGCATCGAACTTTTTTTTTTTACAAAATCTACATGGAATCTGAAGTCGATAATGTTTATTATCTATTATTATCCTTCGCTGGATCTATTAAATTCCTAATATTTTTGGATGATTAAAGTTTTCATCAGGTAATATCAGAATTGTCAAAAAAAAGGAAAATAGATAATGAGTAGATATTATATAATGCAAACAACATAAACTTCGTCATTCTTCAATTCGGCATTCAGAAATTGTTTATGAAAGATTTCGTCGTTCAAACATCATTGATTTCAAGATGCTTGAATGAAAAAGTAAATTAAACATTTTATAAAAAATATCAAGAAATTTGGCACAAATTCACAAAGCAGAAATAATTTATTGTAGACCTAGGGTTATCCATAACAAAATGAATTATGCAACAGCAGCAAATATGAAATATCTATAGGTAACAACTAATAATAAGTTTACGAATACTAAATGGACTATAATCAGGATTTACTAAAGGCACTATGAAAGCGATTGCGTGGATGCCTTTAAAGCAACTCTAAAGTTGAGTAGATCGTATCACATGACAAGCAATAGTTATAAAAGGATGAAATTTCTCAACATTGAAACTACAGTAACAAATTTTCAACAAATTAATTATATCTAAATTTTCACTTTAATAAATATTACGATTTACTATATTTACTATGATAATTCTATGTACTGTATGTATTTAATATTTGATTTTTTTTTAAAAAAAAAAACAGTAAACAATTAAGGTTTAATATTGAAGTTGATGTTAAAACTAAAATGTTTTAAATATCTAAATTACGAACAATTATTTTGATATTTTAAATATTGGTAAATTAGTAATATTAATATGTGCCTAAACTATTTTTGAAAAAAAATTCGGCAAAAAAAATTCCAGCTTGTTGCGGACAGAATGTTACGTTATTTGATTATGCTCAATCATTATTATTTATTGTTAGTAGTCGATGTTATAAAAATCGATTTAGTCGGCTTAATAATAAAATATAAATGTCGATCTAGGAATGACTGTAGACAAATCAAATCGATCAAGAAATTCAAGATGTTAAGTTATAAATTATTTTTATTTACACCTGTTTAAGATCCAAAATCCACTTAAACAGTCACAAGACATGTCCTAATGAGTACTATTACAAATAAATCAAATGAGTTGACTCACATAATTTTATATATAAATTTATACAAAAAAATCAGTTAAATTAAATTTATTTAAAAATATACATATAAACCTTTCTTTAAATTTTAAATATATATTCTTTAGCATTTAATAATCTTTAGTTTAAAGTTTTAGTTCTTAACTCCAAGTAGTTTGAAAAGAAATCTTTTCTTTAAATTAATCAATTCTTTACTATATTATTTAAGTCGAATGACTGACACATCAAGCAATAATATGATTGGTTAAAAAATAATCTTTAAAGATTAAAAAAGATTCTATTAACAGTTAAGTAATTCCGAATTCACAGAATTCCGAATGTTATGATAAATAAGTTTAGAATGAGATCGATTGTATTTTTATTAAGAGTCGATTAAGCCTATTTTCCGACCGACTTAGCTGGCTAAGTCGACTAAGTCAACTAAATTAGAATCGACTTATAACACTACTAATATTTCTTATTAAAGTATTGATTTAAAACGAAATGTTCTTGATTTTTTTTATTTATTTTTTTTTTTATTTTTTTTTTTTTTTTTTTTTTTTTTTTTTTTTTTTTTNTCAATTCTTTCTTGATATATAGATGACACAAATTTTATTATGTATATAAAAAAAAAAAGAGTGAGACCTGGTTTCAATTCTTTCTTGATATATAGATGACACAAATTTTATTATGTATATATTTTTACATGTTGAATATAGATCTATCAAAAAAAAAAAAAAAACTAAAGACTAAGGTTAGCTTACTAAGAGATGCATTGTGTTGTTGGTGTGTCTTGGACCATTTGTTAAATCTTGGGTAGATCTTGAGATTTTGCCTAAAAAATAGTTGTACCTAGTTGGTTTCGAATTATGGTGCACCAAGTGAAGTTTGGATTTTGCCTAGAAGATAGTTGTATCTAGTTGGTTGTGAATTATGGTGCACTGGTATGGCCATGTTTTACGATATTTTGTGTAGGCGATAGTATTTTGGATTTTATGGTAATTTTTGTTATTGCGTCATGAACTCGTGTGTGATCAAGTCTTGAAGTATCTCTTCAGCAGTATTCTGATTGTCGGTTTAAGAAGGTATTTGTAACTCTGTTGTGTTAGGGAGAGTGTCTGTTTGTTTTTAGTTCTTAAAAATTTTTGTGTTGTTGAAGGCAACTAGCGACACGGACTACAAAATCACCACCAAAAATAGACAACATCACACGATATACCCAATATATAGAGTCGGTACGATTTGGCAAGACTAAGGCGTATCGGGTATATAGTTGAACAAAAGAACAACTGTTTATATTATACAAGTAGCGTCTTCAATCGATATCTTTTATTGAAAGAAAATCAGTATTCATAACAAATTTACATATGAGGGGGGATCCATTTTTTTTTTTTTTTTTTGATCTAAACGCATCACGCCATAATCGTTTACAAACGATTCCCTCCTTTGTTACCATTGTCCTCACGAATTCGTTTAAATTCATCTCACTATTTGCACAGCCACGGGGTTTATCCAAAACTCAAACCCGTTTATCTTTAAGAATGGGCTTGGTTCACTTATTCATTCAAATATGCAGTTTTGGGTGGGCGGCTTAGCTTCCATTCGGTAATTGCGGTTTCTCTTTTTGGAAAGTCAGTTAGTTTCTCCCCATGTGCTTGGACTGGGTTCAATAGTAATTTTTTTTTACGATTTCACGTGTGTTCACGGGACTTGCAGGAATCACAGTCTTGTCGCAAACACTCTATGTCTCTTTAATGAGCTTGTTTGTGGTATGAATATTGGATGGACAAAAGATCCAGTGGATATTCGTCTCTTCTTGCGTCAGGCATTTTATACAGATTGGGCTTGTGTATTGTTTAGTTTACATTTGTGAAGATTCTCAAAGGTTGGAAGTTCGTTGAGTTACATTTTATTTTGAACGCTTTCAGCTTTGAGTGAGTAGGGTGGGTGCTCCTAGTGGTAGTTCAGGCTTTAAGTTGAGGTAGCAGTATATCAGATTCCAATTAATGTTTGGCTGGTTTGTCAAATAGTGTGTACAATTTTGCGAATGCCACAAGGCATTTGTTCTGCGTTGTATAGATCGTCGTGTACCGTAATAACACACATGCGCGTTATTTCGAAACACGCCATTTTTTGAAAATTGCATTTTTGACTCGAAATAGCGCGCACGCGCGTCCGAAATAACGCGTCTCCTTATATAAGTAGATCATATACTGAATTGACGACCCCAAATTTGTCAAAATGATTTGAAATATCGCGCATGCGCGTCCCGAAATAACGCGCTGGGTCTCGAGATGCGCGTTATTACGCGCCAATACGGTATAGGCAAAGGTGAGTTAATCAAGCTATGAAAGATAGACTCTGTAATAGGGAGGTTGATGGTATCTTTGCAGATTTGTTTTGTCGTGTTAAATATTGGGTCTTTATTGTGAATATTACTGTTAGGTATTTGCATGCGATAATCGTGTGTATGTGTTCCGAATTTTTCTTTGGCTATATTGATTCTTTTATTATGTGTTTGTGTTATTTGATTTTTGAAGATACTTTTAGTCTTTTTTGAGTATATGTATGCAGATATAGGTCCAATATGGTATTGCTACTCGAAAAGTAAGGATGACTAAGAGTTCCACGAGAGTTGCTTTTGATAGCCATATTCCGGTCTTGCCAGTAAAAATTATTTTACTGTGATGGATTGTCCAAGCGAAGTTGTAGTATGGCCATTATTGATCTGTGATCTCTTTGTTGCAATTGTGTTTAAGATGTTTATGAGGCTTGTGTGTATGCTTGATAGTGGGAGGTTTGAGTGCAGATTTATGAGCTTGTTATTTTTATGCTTATTTTTTCTCTCTGCGTGTACGTAGGGTTGACTTATTTCAAGTCGCTATAAATATGTCGGTTATGTCTCACCTGAATCGCACTACCGGTTCAGTAGGATAGTGTGGTTACAGTGATTGCATGTTTTGTCACTGGGAAATCGTTGGTATTGTCGTCGTTGCTTATAATAGTCCAGTGTGTAATCTTGACAGGATTGTCATTGAGTTTTTTTTATGATTTTCCCTATGATTGCCTCTTGCTTTTATATCATGAAGATCCATTTGTTTTGTTTGAGAGTTTGTATTGAAATGGTTGGTGTGAGTATTATTAGGTGAGATTTCTGGGATGATGCTTCAACTATTTCCTCGACATGTAGAATAAATGTGCTATTTATCGTTTCATATGACATGATGGGACTCGTATTTTCGTTATTTTAAGTATATGTGCGTTAATTAGTGTACATGGACGTTATTCGAGAAAGATTGAATTTTTAATAAACCTGCTTTTACAAGTAACGACAATGTGCATTATATACTGTTTATTTGGGATGCGCGTATTTTAGGGACGCGCTTGAGCGTTATTTTGAAGTCTCGCATACTATTTTGAGGTGATGTGATTTTCTAAATAACGTCCATGCGCGAAAATACGGTAATCATTTTTATCATATTTCTCTGCCTACGTTTATATCTTTAAAATTAAGTACTATTTACAGATAAACTAGTGATTATAAGTCGTAAAACCCCGTCATGCGATCATATAGAAACGTGGAATAACAAATAAAGAAGCCTGGAGAGATAACCAATAAGTCCGGGAAATAACGCGTAAGAAAAAAAAATTTTTTTTTTTTTGTGATAAAAATTGTTTAATAACGGGAGCCTCTATCTAAAGTAGCGCCTGACTAAAATTAAGCCCCTAAAATTAGATCTTTATGCATGCATTAAGTCGTAATTTTAGTCAAGTATAAAGTTGCTACTTTAGATAGGGGGCTACTTTAGATGCAACAAATATATGAAGATCATTGTTATTTCTCAAGCAGCACGCTGTTATAATTAGACCATTGTTGAAGACCGATAGCATGGATGAAAATATGATTGAAGTATATACTTGTTATTTAATGGATATCGGTGAATACGGTGTATTCCACAGATTAATAGTAAAGTCACGTGGCCAAAGGCCACGTGGTTTACTATTATTCTGTGGAGATATTCATTAAATAACTAGTTTATCCCATGGGTATGACGTAACAACGCGTGCAACACGTCATTCAATAAACTCTGCTACAGTAGTAATTTAAACTTTATTTCAATAATTGACCTATTATATTTATTTTTAAAAAAAAAAAATAAAATAAAATCGAATGCAAAAAACAGTAACATCACAATAACCGAAGAAATTTTCAAATTGCAAAGAATCTCTCGTGTAAAGAATACTACAATAACAAGTGTATTAAATGGTTGTGCCTCAACCAGTTTCAAGTATGAAAAACGAATTTAAGAATTTAATTCTTCAAGCTCACGCTCTCCTATTATCTTTGGAACCTTCGGCACATTCAAGACTACTCTTGAACGTTACTCGCTTTTAACCTTTTGAACATTAAAAAACATGATAATATAAAAATAAAAAAAATAAATAATATTTTAAATATTTAAATAAAACTTTTTTTTTTATTGAATGAAAATTAATAAAGTGCATTAAAATTCTTCATCTGCCTATAACAATTTTAAAACCTTTAGTATCTAGTAAAGTCCTTCACCTGCTTACAACATTTTAAACCCTTCGAACCTAATAAAGTCTTTCGTCTGTCTATAACAATTTTAAAACTCTTCGAATCTATTATAGTCATTTGTCTTCCTATGACAATTTTAAAACCCACCAGATCTAATAGTCTTTCGCCTGTCTATGCCAATTTAAAGCATACGCCCTAGTAAATATGACTATTTTAAGACCCATAAAGAAATACTAAATCTTGTTGATTACATAATCGTGAATTTAGTTCACGATCTTTAACTTTTAATTAGGATTTACTGTAAACAAAAATTTTAACTGTTAAAAGATCAAAACTTAATGTTAATCACACCGGGTCTATATGAAAATCATGTAACACATGATTTTCATATAGACCGGTGAAAATAACCTAGGAAAAAAGCACGGGTTGTTACATAGTACCCATGGTATAAGATATACTGTTTGATTGAGCTAGGTTCTGTGACAAGTTGATTATTGAGTTTAATATTCGAAAAGTGTATAGGAGGTTGGTACTGATTAAGAATGCTATTAATATCTTGTTTAGGTTTGGAAGTTAGAGTTTTACAACGTTTTTCAGAGGCATGATTAATTTGTTGTCAGAGAAGAAGAGTACTCTAACTGGTATGCATAATAGACTTTTTTCTAGACTTTATAGGCATGTTGGAGCCAGGATTAAGTACTAGCAGTATCAAGTGATAAAAGAGGATCCAGATTGGCTTTAAATGGAAAGAATATGTGAGTTAACATGTGGAAGGTAAAAATTTGAGGTATTTTTAATCTTTTTAATAAGGTGGCCAAGTTTTTTGAGTCTAGTATAAAGAGCAGTACAGTGTGGTGTATATTTATAGTTATAGCTACGTTTGTGAGATATTTTGTTTGGAATTAATTGGATTGCTGCTTGTAGAATAGAGTGTTGAATTTTGTGCCAAGTAGTATCAATATTTTCATGAGTATTTACAAAATGGGGTATATTGTGCTGCAAAAATAACTGGGTAATACACTCTGAGAACTCTGTTCACTGGTCTGTTGACATAAATTTGTAGTTAAAAATTCTTCAACTAACACTAGTATGCATATGAGGGGGTTTGCTATAAGCATTAGGAAATGTCCAGGAAAAGAAAAGAATAGAATAATCACTAAAAAGTACTAGTTTGACTATTATCAAGTTCATATGAAAGAATAAATTGTATGTTAAATAAGTCTGTCCATATATAGTCAATTCTACTGTGAGCCATATTGTTTAACCAAGTATAATGTATATTGTTAAAATGGGCACCTATGTCAAACATGTTTGTATGATGTAGAAAGTTGATGAGTTTGTATTTGGAAAAAGAAGAGCTTATAGTATTGTTCTGTGTATTAAAGTCCCCAAGAATAATAGGATGAATATTTAGTTGTTGAGCTTGTAAAATCCAGTTAATAACAGTATTCTAAGTATTATTTCTTTTAAATAGTATCAGTTGAAGATAAATACACAGAAATAACTTGTAACCTGATATTGCTTTTAAAGAAAAGGTCAAGTGCAATTGCACCTCCTTGGTGTGTATAACAGCTATAAACATAAGGTTTGAGATAGTTACAGAACAGATCATAATAGCAGCACTTTTTATTGAACTATCAGCATTAGCCCAATGATATATATACAAATTGTTGTTACAAAATGAGAGTTTGGTTTTGTGTGAAATTTTGGTTTCTGTAATACAAGCAATAGAAATATTGTGATTAATACAATAATTTTGCTATATTTGTTTCTTAGAAGCTGAGTTAAAACCTCTAACATTGTGGGTAGCAATATTAATATATAAGTCACAAGTAGATTGGAAGTTTGAAAATATTAAGTGGTTGTTATTTGTAGTTAGTAAACTGTTATGAAGTAATGAAGTAAGGGAAGGTGTAGGATCAAAGAAATTATCAATAAAAGCTGGTAATTGGAAATTGTTATTATTGCTAGAATGTGAATTAAAACTAGTATATAATTTTAGTTCAAGATTGCGAAATACATGCAGGTCCTCAAAGAATAGAAAAAATAACCTGGCAGGAAGTCTTTATATAGTAGGTAAATATGTGCCTCTATTAAGTAATAACTAATTCATGGATGAGGTTTTATAAAGATCCTAACATATTAGTTGCTGTAGTACATTAAGTAGTTTTCTTGTATATATTTTAAAAATGAGCCTATAGTTTGTAGTAAAGGAAGGGTTTGTAATCTGTGGTGATAAAAAAATTTGTTATAACATGCTTGTGAATCATATTCTTCAGAGGTATCTGAGTATAAATTTGTAGAAGTTTTTTCTAGTAAAGGAGTTGATTTAGATTAGTGCTAGTATTGTTAATATTATCTGGTAGCAGTTCATTATCAGGATAATTTGGCACTGAATTGTTGTTAAAATTAGAAATTAATATCTTAGTGTGGGATAATAAAATGGGATCTGAGTGGTGTATTATCTTCTACAGTGATTACTGTATGACTAGCTTGCATGATTCTGCAAAATTTAGAAGTCCTCTGGTTAGACATTAGAAAACCATCATTATCTAAATTTTCTGGATAAAAAACTTCTTTTATTTAAATTCTGTCAAAACAATTTACTAACTATTATCTGTATAATAAAACAAGCAAAACAAAGATATACAAAGAAGTATATAAAAAAGCAAAAACAAGGATAAGAAAAATAGATGAGGACTACACAACCTAGACAAAAAACCAAATAAAAAAAATAAACAAGATAAAAAAAATAAAAAAAAAGAATAAAGTCGGACATATATATATTAGAAAAAAAAAAAAAAAAGAAAAGAAACGAAAAATAAAAAACTAATAACACTATTATAATCTATACCAGATACTAAAATTTATAACAAATACAATATTGTATAACTTTACTATAAAGCTTTGTTCTATCTATATGGTTCCTTCTGACTTCTTGCTTTACTATCAAATATCTCTTTAACCAAAAATACTAGATTACTATTATGTAAAGTAGCACTGTATTGCAATAAAAACAAATACATGATTGCATGCTACTAAGTTTATTCAAAAATAGAAAGTATAAACAATAGTGATCTTTTAACAGGAGTAAACTGATTTGCCTACTTTTTGCAAAAATTTTTGGAAAAGAGAAATAGAGTAGAGAGAAGATAGAAATTACTAATACCAAATTTAAAAGAAATATACAAGAAAGAACTCATTTTTTTGTTACTACCTCTTGTTTTACCACAAGAAACTTTGTTAACAGGGATCTTTTTCAAGTTTCTATCAGTATTTTCTGTACAAGGGTGCCACCTTCTACTAGTTATCTTGTAAGAGAACACTTTTGGCTTGCATATTGAATATACAAAGAAGTCCTCAAGAAAAAAGTTAATTTTTGTAAAAACTATATTTCTGTATTAGCCTAATATACATTTGTATATACAACTCTCCAACAAAAAAGTTTTTGTTTTTCTAAGTAGAAAAATTTGGTCCAGATAATTATTATAGTATAATTATTTTGAAGTATATTTTTATAATTATATTAATAAGGGCAGTGACAGATATTACATAATATCCTAAAGGGGGTACCTGAAAAAAAAATTATATAACTTATATATTTTAATATATGATCATATATGACATGAGGGGGAGAGGGTAATCTTCTTGATAAAATAATATTACATAATATATGTCACGGCCCTAATATGTTAGAATTAATACAATTTTAAAATCTGCTTTTAAATATGAAAATTTTTAAAACTAATTGAAACTATTAAAGAATATAAATATTTATTACATATTTTAATATATTTAAAATTAGAAAAATTATTAAAACAAGAATCTGAAACTAGATAGAATAGTAAATTAAAAATATTAAAATCAATTTATAATCAATTTAATTAATAATATTTTTGTTAATAAAAATGAACTATATAAAATTGACAATATTGATTTAGAAGTTTAATTAGTTTTATTTAAATTTTAAAGAAATTTAAAAAAGCATTTAATTATTTAGAATTTTCTAAAAATCCTACTTTAGGCCATGCATATAAATAAATTGGTTCTCATAACCCAGCTGGGTGAATTTTTTTAAAAAAAGTCAAATGTTATTTTATATTAATATATAAATTACTATATATATTTTATATAAAGAGTTTTAAGTATTTAAAAAATTTATATAACATCTTTTAGAATATAACAATAACGTCCGGGTGCCGGGTGCCCTTGGTTGGGTCTTAAAATGTTACGAAAACCAATTAATTTTATTTGCATGGCCTTATATTGTAATTTCTTGGTATAAAGTTCTTAAAGAATATTGTAAAATAATTAACAAGATTTGTATAATTTTAAAACAGATTAAAAAAATAGTTGATAAAAAAATAACTCTTAAATATAAAATTAAAGAGTTATATAAATTAGCTATTTTTTTAATCCAAAAATGAAAAAAAACTTAAAATTTAGAACCAAATAATGCTTTATAAATTAAAAATTAAATTAAAGAATAATATTCTTTAGTAGTTTGCTATTTATAACTACTAGTGATTATTACTAGTATATATTTGTATCTTAAACTTTGTTTATAAAATCATTTTTGAGACTTTAACAAAAAAAATTCTTATAAAATTTTGGTATAAACTATGCCCCTGCCATATTCTAGTTCTTAATTCTAACTCTAATATTAATCAAATTTAATTTTTTTAATTTTTATTTTACTAAAAACTTTTAATTTATATGTTATACTTTATTATTAATTACTAGTAATAATTATTATTTTCAATAAATAGTAAATTTATATTCTTTAATTCAAACAGATTTTGAATCTGATTTTAATTCTAATAATAATAATTTATATATGGGTTTACAAAAAAAATCTACAAAAAAATTATACAGAAAATTTAGCAAAGAATTTACAAATTTTAGTAAATATTATAATTCAAGTAATAATAAAAATAATTTAGATAAAATTAATTAATATTTATAAATTTAAATATTTTAGAATAGTAGAAAGATCATGAAAAAGAATATCCAAAGCTTTCAATTTTATGTACATTTTATTTTTCAATTTTAGCTTCTAGTGCATTAAATGAAAAAGAATTTAGTGTAGCTGAATTAAAAATTAGTAAAGAACAAATATAAATTCTAAAATACTTAAAGTATTCTTATTATGCATAGTGCATTAAAATAAGATAAAAATATTTATTAATATATTTTTTTACTATATATTATTAATTTTATAAAATAGTTTATTTTGTATAGAATTTTTATTTAAATTAAAATTTTATATTTATATTTATATTATTAATTGGCTTAAATTTATAAATTTAATGTATTGATAAAATTTTTAGTTTAATTTTATATTTTATTAAATTTATTATAAAATTTATAAGGCCAGACAAAGTTAATTTTTTGGTTCTCATAACCTGGCCGGGTTATGAAAGCTAAGTTAAGAAATTTAAATTTTTATAAAATTATAATATAACCGGCCGGGTCAAGAAGGATCGAATTCGAAATGAAAATTATATGCATATATCATGTGACTATAAACCAATAATATGCGTTTAAATCACTCATGCCGAACCAGTTTTATATTTAATACCGGTTCCAGAGTTGCATATAACAAATAAAGTTAGTAGTTCAAAGGTGCGTACGTACGTTGAGTTGTACAGTACATACCCAAAGATCCATATAAAAGAGCTCTGGTATAGTCAATTAATATACATATTTTCATTGTTGCTAACCATGAAATTCTCGAAATGATCAAAGGTTTATTATTTAATAGGTCAGATCTCTAGTTTAAGCAATTGCCGGTGACATTCAGCCACTTCATTATATTAGAACTTTACAATATATTGAAGGTACTGGAGGTAATAAAAATGAGTGGGTAATTTATTGTATTAATAACAAATAAAGTAGTAGTTCGAAAAAACATGTTCTAAAAAATCTAACAGTAAAACTTTCGGGAATCTTTATTTCCGAAGTATGTATACTTTCATTATACTTTCAAATGCCAGAAATTTAATCATAACGACTCTATTCTACAACAGAAGCGGTCTAAGTACGTATTTTTTTGAGTTTATTGAATGATTGTTTTCCACAGTGCTTGGTTGGACTGTTTGTACCAGCACAGTTATTGCATACTGGTGTTGCAGATGGTCCGACTTCAAGACTTCCACAAAGGTAACAAACGGCCGGATAGATTTTTGCAGAGTAATATAATTTTTCAATGAGGGAATCGCAGGTCCAGGAGTCATTAATGAAGACGCGGTTAAAGATTTCTTGGATAGGATCATTGATCTCATCTTCCTTGTTCTGTTCATGTTCTTTGGAGTAAAAATCATTCGCTTCATTAATTTCATAATTATCTTGATCGCTTTGATCGCTGTGATCGCTTTGATCACTTTTGTTCACTTTGTGCGTTATCATTTTCATCACCCTCATGTTCTTGATAAGATTGGCTAGGACCAGCAAGTGAACTCTCCTCATTATCACCATCGCTACATTTATCAAAAGATTCACTTACTTCATAGCATTGCCTAGTCGGTGTAGTAGTTGATAATTCGCAAGTTTTATTGAATGTAGTTCTACATGTGTACAGGATAGTATCTAGAAATTGAACAAGCATTTGACGATCTTTCTCATTTAGTTTTTTTGCACTGAATAGAAGTCGTGGTTTATCACATTCACTGCAAGTAACGGTAACTCCAACGTTTTTCGCACATATTGAAGAGGAGCAAAAAGGCATTGAATGCTTTACTTCTCTTTTTTTTCTTCCTCTTTTTTTATTAGACTTAACAATAGGTTCTCGACGTGAAGGTCTGTATTTTTCTGTTGTAGTTGTACCATAAAGCGCTTCGAAAGGCTTATAATATAAGTCTTCACCAGGAATCGGATCAGGAAGATGATGAAGTTGGGTAAAGATCTCGCGCGGACATCGGGGAGGTTGGCAAATCAAACAAGCGTCTTCACCACATTTTTTTATTGTAAAAAAATAATGTTTTACGGTACAACAGTGGTCAAAAAATTCTTTCAAGCGTGGCTTCAATAAAGGACAGTATTATTTATTTATATTTTTGTTTAATATGCATATTAGTATGCTCTTACCTGTTGATTGAGATTTTTCATTTCATAATTATTATATGTCATAGTATCATCAAGTATGTAGATATTTTCCCAGCATTGTTTGATATCTTCATCCATTGCAGTATCAAACGTTTTAAACAGCACACCTTTTAAAGATTGCCGTTCAAACACTTCACAAACAAGACTAATTGGTTCTTGAATACTCTTTATGAGTTCGTCTTTTAAGGTGGGATTGGATTCTGCGACTTCTCGAATTTCTTTCATTGAATTAGTATTTTTAATAAGTTTTTCATATTTTTCACTCATGTTAGTACGCATTAGCCCAATACAGTAAAACCTCTCTAAGTGCACATTTTATAAGTGCACGCACTATGTAAATCCTCTCTAAATGCATGGTATAACTTGGTCCCAACTTATAAAAGCATTATATATTTTACTCTCTATAAATGCACACTTTCTTTAAGTGCACGTTTTGCTTTTTTTTTGACTATGGTCCTGAGGGGGATGCACTTATAGAGGTTTTACTGTACATTGTAATCCAAGATTGAGCGTTGACATTATACGTTCAATGGGGTTCTTCTAGGAATGTAGAGATAGAGTTCTCACTGCTACGAGGTAATCAAGATTAAGTGCTAAAAACAGACAAATATAAGACAGTTGAACTCGCATATATGTACATCGGTGGTTGGGACCACCATCTGTATAAAGACACAAGATGGGGTTAATTATTCTTTGTGTTGGTAGAATATTGTATAGCTCTGTCATATGGCGCAGTGGAGAGGAAGGTTGAAAAATCGGGTCTTTTATCTGATGTTTACTTCTCCAGTATAAAAGTTGCCATCTATTGTTTCATGAATACTACAGGGCATTGTTACACTGGGCACCATACCTGTCTTGGTAAAGTCGTGGTCGCTTACTGCAAAAGTTACGTTTTTGTTGACTATTACTTGCTTTCCCCTTTCAACAGCCACTACAGGATATCCAGGTTCACCGATCTTGCATCGGTGTTTGTCATCTAAAAAAGCAAGTGTTGTAATGTTACGAAATTTAATAGCAAATTCTTTTTCGTATCGAAATAGAGCAGATGCATAATGAGCATCCGGATGATCAGCACGTAGTTGTCGAGATTGAACCATAAATTTTAGAGGTAAGCAGCCTGTAAATTGTATGCTGCTTATATATATTGGGTTTTTTGTCCAGAACTGCAATCTAAGCCATTGAGCACTAGGAATCGGTGTATTGGGTGAACATTCACTCTTAATTTGCTGAAGAAGATCATCGATCAAAATTGCAACTGCAAGATGTGTAATTGGGTTATAGCGTCATTCATCAACGGCGGTTACTAGGTCAGTAGCTTTACCTGCAAGAAAATGAGCTGCCACTTCCTAAAACTTATCATATTTCTCTGGTCTTCCTTTATTATGTTCGCGAAGATCAACTGATATATCGGGATCACAAGTTCTAGGGAGAGTTTTACACGACAATCTACTTTCTTTTCATTGACAAATTCTGCGGCTGACATATCCTAGTTAACATACGGTAAATAGTTCTCAATGGCGCTGGCTTAATCTTGGGTAATAGTAACTTACAGGTACGTATATAATTAGCCCGCATTCTACGTGAATGATATTTAGGGGCATCGTTTTGCAACTCTGTTATAATCCGGGTTGTTTCTTTTACTATTGTTGATTCGGCAGCATTTCTTTCAATTTTCCAAATAAATGTAACATTGTATGCATTATTTCCCGAATTGTACCGGTATTCACCAATTTTAAATGTAAATGCACCCGAAAGACCCTGAATAAACCGTGACCATTGCCTAAAAACAAGTAAGATTTATTTTTGGGCTGTATATACTTTTACAACTGCATACAGTACAACAGCATTAAAATAATCCCCATTGATTAATGCACAACTATTATTCAGCACTATTTTTTATTTAATTCTTGAATAGCATGCGGGAGTATACTAAAATTCGCAGAATAACGTGCAGGAGTGTAATTTCAAATTTTGGCTCAAATTAAGCTTTTAGTTCAGACCAAAATTCGAAATAACCCCTGCGCGTTATTCTGAAAATACTTTCTTATTTTTTTTAATACCGTATTGCTGATTTATATTCTTAAATCATAATCAGTATCTTGTTTCGCACATTATACTGTACTCATATTATTGAATTTTAGTTGAATTTAAAAATAGATTCTTGAGTAAGACCCGAGTGCTGTATACAGTGGTTAGTGTATTAAATTATATACTTGCATTGGATCATTTGGTAGATGTTCTTCAAGATTGATCGGTTTCCATGGAAGGTAACTTTGTAAAAGATCTTTGAGTTTTCTATACTTTGCTTTATTACATGAATCGATCCATGCATTGCCTTCATAAATATTTACTAATGTAGCTTGCTCAATGCTTCTTATAGGAACTTCGCTTTCATGATTCGATGCTGTTATTTTTTTTTACTATGCAAATATTTTACATAATTGGAAATTACAATCATAAGGTTATCAAATGCACTATATAACCAGTTAAAATTGGGAGATCGTATCCATAATGATGTGAGAAAAGGAATGAGCAATTTGCAGTGAATAATAAGCTCATTTGCACAAAACAGAGGTCGGGCTTCTCTATATGACTCAGGGTCTGCGCGATCAAAAAATCCAAGAAATAATTGAGGTATGTGGAAATTTTGATCATGTAGTTTTGTACCATCGCGCATATCTATATACCAAAGTGTTTCTGACAATGAAACTATGAAATTCTTTCAATCATTGTCTGTGAGGGTTTGTGTTGACCAACTACTCTTGTAACTCTGAATCCATTCGACCATGTCTAAGCGTAATTGTTGTTTTCGAGTGGGGTTTGAATATTTAAAAATAGAAACATGGAGCTGTTTGTTTGTTGAAGATTTCATAATAATATCAAATGCATTTCTATCATTATACGAGTTGCTAGATTGTAGTTCATTAGCACTAAGATGATAGTGGATATTTTTTCCAAGCTCGTTTGTAAGTTCAATGATGTTGCAGTCGGGACTTGCTTGTGATGCATTTATCGGTTGGGCTATTGACTGGCTTATTTCGATACTTTTTATCTGTTCAAAATCACCAACTTCAATTGATATGCTAGGTGATATTTTATCGATGATCGAGCCGAAGAATTCTTTAAGTGTCATTTCATATGGAATTGGATGTATGTACTATCCATATAATGTTTTATTTCCCTTTGAGATACGGACATTCGCGAAAGGCATTTTTTAGAACTGTTGCGATAAAATTTTTGTTGCAGTTTAAATTTATTTTAATATTGAGTGAATCTCTATACAGATAAAATCGGCTAAATTGAATACCACAAATCTTATCATTTTAATCGTTTACGCCTTTGCTCAATGGTGCCAGGAAAAAGCCTGTAATTAATGATTTTATGCATTCAGTAAGTTTTCTTTATATAGAATTCAATCTTTATAATGTTATTTATCATTATCTTTAAGATAAATTACAGGATTTTTATTGATTCCATTCATTCACAAATAGTAAATACACACAATAAGAAGATTTTGATAAGGTCATGACTATAAATGCGTTGTGATTCAAAAAGCAATTGCAGCAATAATATGGTATAGTGCATAAGTTCAAATTCTTTATTTTTGTTTTATATTAATAATATTACTTTTTATAGGAAATGAATATAGCCGATTACAACAGAAATCTAGAAATAAATAAATGGTAATGAGAAATATGCCTTTTTTCTACCAAATTTGCGTCTCAATCAAATTCGCATAATTTGATCTATCATTGATTTCTAGTAATCAAATATTGAAACGATTCAAATAGTACAAAAATCATCAAGCTTTGATTACTAGATCATGAGATATCAATGATACATCAAATTATATGAATTTGATTGAGATACGAATTTGGTAGAAACAAGGCATATATTGGCAACTTATCATTTATGTGCGTTTTTACTAGGTTTATCATTATGTGTTTAGTACCTTTAAATAGCTAATAATGATACTTCATATTTGTATATTATATTTAGGGCTTTATTTATTTGAAGTTTTATAAAGTTTTTTATCTTTAGTTTTAGTAATTGTTACAAGTTCGAAATTATTAATTATGAGGTATTACAAAAGTGACTCTATCAGGTTTTATATTATCTTATATTCATAACTTTTGCGCGTTATTAGTTTGAATTTAGTTACCGGTACATGCGATTTTGTAATTCAAATAAGAATAAAATTTTTAATTTGTAATACAAGAAATGTTATAAGTTTGTTTAATCCTGTTTAATAGAATTGTTTAAACCAGGTTTAAACCCAATTTAAAAGATAGATTCAATGTATTTGGGGCCTATTGGTTCTGAAAATCGCTATTTTACGTTAATATATAGTGAGAAAATGGGTTTTTGGATTCAACACACTGATGTATACCGAAAGAAAACCAGATTTTTCTTGGCTATATAAAAAATCCACCCGAATGGCGATAGTAATTAATGTTACAAATTGGGACCAAAGATGCAATTGATTAGATGACCAAAAATTTTTTAAAATCGATTAGTTAACTCATCGATTGATCAATTAGTCAATTAATCGTTAGTATTAAATCGATTAATCAATTTCAACTTGGAACACTAATAGTTATCCATCAATATTAGGCCCATTTGATTAATTGCTAAGTTGATTAACTAATCGATTAATCGATTTTCAACTTGGAACACTAATAGTAATCTATTAGTATTAGGCCCGGGTGGGTATTATACCAAGTATGTATGCATTTTAAAAATTTACTTTCTGCAATATAGGTTCTTAGCCATGTTAATGTATCCAGGATCTATTAGAGGTTTTAAAGTTAATGGAATGTAAGACCCAGGTTTTGAATATAATTATTTATGATATATAATGATAAATTGTGGGTAAAATTCGAAGCAATAAGTTGTTTTATATAGCAATTTAATAGCGGGTTATGACTTTGTAAAATTAAAATTTAAATTTTAAAATTTAAAAAATTTTAAAAATTTTAAATATAAGTCGGGCTAGTGGTCATTTTTTTTATTATATGTTATAAGAACCAAAAAATTAACTTTATATGGCCTAAATTTAAATTTAAAAATAAATTAAACTAACAGCTAATAAAAATTATTTTTTATAAAAATTATATAAACTAAAATTTAAAATAAATAAAATTAAACTAACAAAATTAAATAGAAATTAGTTTAAATTATAAAATAAATTGTTTATTAATTTTTTAATTTAAATATTTTATTTAATATAAAAATCTTTTTAAAAATTATATATTTATAAACTAGATGAATCTAAAATTTAAATTAAATTAAATAGACCAAGCTAGATTAGCAAAAAAATTTTAAAATTAAAATAAATCAAACCAAATTATAAAAATTAATAATTTGTTAATTTTTAATTTATAAATATATATTTAATTTTAATTATAAATATATATTTAATTTTCAAAATTACTATATACCACCACAGACTACCACCACTAGTGATCATTGCCAGTGATTAACAATAAGTGTAACATGTAAATTAAAAGTTTTTTGCTGAAATAAAAATTAGAACTTGATAATATTAGGGTTAGGGGGTTAGGGTTAAGAACTGGGATGGGGCAGGGTACAGTTTATACCAAAATTTTACAAGAAATTTTTTTTGTTAGAGCCTCAAGGGTGATTTCATAGACAAGATTTAAAGATACAAATATACACTGGACTGGCGATGATCACCAGTGGTGATAAATAGCAAACTTCTTTAATTTTTATATATTCTATATTTGCGGGCAGGGTCGCATTTTACTTATTTGCGTGGGTAATACAAACCAAAAAAGGAAATCCGATTTTGTAAATAACTTAAGTGCGTGAGATAAAAATTTAGGGATAGGGCCTTAACGTTAGAGGTTATAGGGTTAGATTGATGCTTAATATAAGTAAAATTTCATTCCTAATTAGTGCTCCAAGATCGATTTAAACATTAGTTTTTGCGTATTTTCGCTTATTTCTTCTTTTACGCGTGTTCGAATTCTTCATCGGGCTGATCCGGAATAGTCAAAATTTGCATTCTCCGATTGGCTATTTCCTCTCCAGGAGCTTGTATTACCCACACAAATAAGTGGATACCGGGCCACAAAAATTGATAGCATGGTAGTTTATTTGACAATACAATTGTATGACAGATAGCTGATTAGAAATTAACTGATTATTTTTAACTTGTAACATTAGAAATTAACTGATTATTTTTAAATAACAATGTCAAATGGCATGTCTCAATAGGCCTAGGTTAACAGATTGGACGATAATCTAATAGGTCTTGAAGAGCGTCTAACGAGTTTGATGCATATTCATTAAATCCGGCTTAACAAGCGATCAACGTGTACAGGGTATTATATCCATATTACCCGGAAGATCGTATACGAAAATCGGAAACACCGATACCATTAAGGAAATCGAATCGACATGACAAGATTAGAAGTTAATCCGTAATGAAATGTAAATAAGATCTTACATCGATGATCTTATTACAACAATCAGATGAAGATAATGAAAATCAGACGCGAAAATAAAGAAGAATAATAATCAGAAAAGAATTAATATTCTAGTATAGCAAATTAACTAGTTAGATCAAAAATGCTAAGTTTTTATATCATAAATTTTATAGTTATTAGAAAAGTATTTAAACAGTAAATTTTAGACATTCAAATCTGTGTGTTGAACTCGATAAAAATAAAGTGTTGAAAACTTAAAAATAAGTATTGACCACGAAAATATTATATCCAAAATAACACCTTCAATACATGTACACTATTGAAATATTCTTGTTTTCAATAGTTTTGATCCTTTATTGTATACCACTTGTAATTATTACTTTGATAGTAGTAAACCATTTGACATATCGAAATCTACTCCTTACACCAAAGAAATCTAGCATACATAACCTTTAACATATTTAACATATATTTATATTCTCAAAAGAAATACTTGTAACAGTATACTTAACTGTACACACTGTTGAATTTATTAAATAAAAACTGATTATTATAAACATAAACATACTTCGAATAAGTAAAAAGTTAGTTTGTTGGTTTAAACTTAACGTATATATTAAGGACTAGCTACCCTTGAGAAATACTATACTCTTCGAAGACAACTTATAATAAACAAGACGTGCACTACAAAGGCGAAACAAATAAAAGCTGCAACGCCATAATAAAGAAAACTAAATGAGAATATACACTACACTTTACAAAATATTTATCATCTGGATTATAATAAGTCTAACACCAACACCAAAAAAATTTATTAAAGCAGACGTTATAGTCATAACTGTACTAGCACCAGCACCTGCACCAGTCACTACAACTCCTACAGAAAGCGTCACTACTACAACAAAAACAAGTAAAGAAACTGCAACTATCTCTATTCAATCAAGCCAAACAAATCAACCAGAAGACAATAACAATAGCAACCTTGCCACTATTATTGGAATATTAGCTGCAACATTAACAATATTAGCAATAACCTTAACAGTATTAATCTGCTGTATACGAAGACTTAGAAAAAGAAAACAAGCGTATAAACGACATCTTAATACAGGAACAGGAGCAGTACCTCCACTTTCAGTATCACAAGTTCAAAGAGGATTAGCATATCAATATCCTAACACCTCAGACTTACCATTTCAACAAGGCGCATTCTCAAACCCAATTCCAGATTTAGACCAAAATCAATTAGCAACCTTAGTGAGAAATCTTGGCCTTAGAGACCAAGTACGGACTAAACAAACACCTTCACCACCACCTTACTAAAACAAGTAATCTGAAATAAAAGAAGTTTAATATAGAAAGTTTACCGAACAAAAATAGATCAACAAAGAAGAAAAAGATAGGAATACTAAAATAAGAACTGAAACCGTGACTATATGCGTATGAGTTTGATAAACAAAGACAAAATAATATCAATTATAGTAACAATCACTTCACTTATACTAGGCACCGTTATCGCATTAATAATATACTTCGCACCACCAGAAATCCAAACGAAATTAGCTCAAGGCATAACAATCACATTATTATCTGCAACAATAATATTTACAATCTATGCCCTCATCAGACCATTATATGACAGAAGATCAAACAACATCGACAACTGTTAACTGCAATTGTAATTTATTAAACCTACCAGCATCTACGCTATTACTCACCCTAATCGCAACAATATTCGTAGCTATCATAACTATTCTTATAATCGAGTACAACCATCAAAGATATAAAAAGAGACTCTACAAACAGTTCTCTACTCTCTACGGACCATACGGAAATCAAGATACCATCACTGGTTGTTGTTAATCTATGAATACTCAAAACCAAGATATACAAACACCTGACCAAACCCAAACCATAATACTTACCATATTCGTTATAATCATACTCGTAATCATATCTATAGTAATATCAACCACTATATACTGTTGTTGTAAAAACAGAATTAAAAGAAGGAACTACCCAACTCAAAGCAATATACATACACCATCACACATCTACCGAGACCCTATAACTAAGGAATTAGTTGTAAACGGAAGTAGATTACCAACTGTATGAACATATTTAAAAGACTATTTGGTAAAAAGAAAAGAAGACAACACAGACCTAGACCAATACCAATACATATACCACACCACCAAAGATATAACTACCTAGCAAATAACCAATTCGGACCTAATACTCAAGAAATAGATAGATTATTAGGAACCACACGTACCAGAAGTTAAATGAGTATACAATTCCTCACACTCACGATACCTACCACAACTAAATTCATAACAGTAACACCAACACCTATATATACTACAGTACTCACGAATAATACAATAACTACTACAATAACTACTACAATTAACTCAGAAGTAACAGCTACAATAACACCAAGCTACATAAACGATACCAACGTTATTACCCAAGACATAGTATCTATAGCACTACTAATATTTGCAATAGCAATAATAGTATTTATAAACTATAGACACAGATTAGGAAAGAAGCTCAAGATAGCCAATAATCATCTTGACCACGCAGAAAGATTAGCAACTACATTAACTAATACAATCTCACCTAATTAATGAGTTGTGAAAACGACGAAACATCTACAAGTGAAACATATAATACTGCTGACGAAATACTTGCAGATTTAGAGAAAAGATTATCAAAAGAAAAACCGAAATACAAACCATTAGACAAATACGACGAAGAACTATATCAGAAATCTAAAATAATAATTGATAATAGGAAACCTGCACAAAACAATATAATACAAGCCTATATCATCTATTCAATACGAAAAGAAGAAGATAACGAATATATTAAAGAAATAGCCAAAGCCTATAAACAAAACCTAGAAGAATTAACAAAATTAACAGAAGCCAAATACAAAATAAGTAAATGAACGCTGTAAAGAAATTAACCTATATTGAAGTAGAAAAGTGGAAATACAAATATTCATTCCACCCAGATCATACTCGACAATACTTATATTATTACAACGGATTCAGAGCATACTTTGAACAACCCTTACCAGAATATCCTATATTATTAAAAGACCCACCTTCAAAAATAACTAAAGTAATACAAGCACTTGATAAAGTAAACTTCCATAATAACGGGGCTATTAAGAAAACAAACTATAATAAACAAGACGTACTTTCTTATATTAAATACGGACGCCTTCTACAACAACCAGAAACAATTAGAAAAGGATTACAACTAGGAAACCAAGACATTGAAAATTATATACACTATTGTCTATTCGCAAGCATCAAACCTATTATAACTCAATAAAGAAATGGCAGCAACCATTGAATACCCTGATATCACTAACCTCAACCTACTCAATCTAATGGGAGGAAAATTGATGAACGGAACAAACTTGCTTGAATGGAGTAATGAATTCGAAAAGAAGATCCAATCATTTATACCAATCACTCTATTGACATTTGGATTTTACAAAGGAAACTATAAGACAACAGGATACACTTTAATCGCAAATGACACTATAGCAGCCAACAATGATAGAGCATATAACGTATTCTTCATACGACAATTAATTACAAAGGCGATAACACAATGCTTCACTAGAAATGCATATCAAGATGCAATGAGACATATTGACAGATATGTATGTTGGTTTTCAAGAGACTTTAGAGATGGAAACAGAGTACCAGCAGAAGTCTGGGAATCAGACTGGAACCAAAATAATGCCGCTCCAGTAACCACATTACTAAATCCAAACAACTTTCCAAGATCATTAAACTACATAGTAAATGCAACAGATGGAGGAGCAAATGCAAAACCAGGACAAGACATATTCACAGCAGACTACAGCGCTATAGCAAACCCAAGAAGATCTAAACAACTATCATTTAGACTATACATGGATAAACTATATATAACAAGCGGAACAGTAAAAGAATTACAAGCAAGCTTCACAACTTTACGATTCTTACCAGACTACAACATTGCAAAAAGAGAAGATAAAAACTTTATAATGATCTATAATCAACAAAAAGACAATGCAGGATATACCCAAGAATATAACCAAGGTTTACAATTACTCTTACAAGGAATGATACCTCAACCAGGAGAAAGACACCCAGAAGAAAATTATTGGGCCATGATGAATTTATTTGATACCAACATCAATAACGAAGAAACCTTTTGGGCTGCATTAAAAAGAACATACACCTATTACAAAGAAAGCAGCATAGGAGCAACACTACGTAAACAACAAAAATCTACAGCATACTTCTATAAAAATAAAGAGATACAATTCTCTAATAAGAAAACTAACGGGAAACCCAAAGAATATGTTGTATTCAACATCCATAACGGAAAATGCTTTTCATGTGGAAAGAAAGGCCACTATATGAAAGATTGCCCAGACAAAGAAAAATTCAAAGGATTCAACCAATTCTACAAGCGAGAAAAGGGAAAAAGATATGGAAAACCTAAGACTAAGGAAGAAGAATCTAAACAAAAATTTACTAAGGCATTTACCCAAAGTAAACCAGGCAGACCAAGAAAAGAAAGACCTGAAACTACAACCAAAGAGTACACTAAAGAAGAAAAAGGAGATGCATTTGCAAGAATGATGGCATCAAAAGCCAAAAAATTTGAAAGAGAAAGAAATAAAGCTCTAAAAGAAAATACCAAACCTAAACAAGCAACATTTGGACAAGGAAGATATCCTAGAAGAGATAAATCTAAATTCTGTGAGAATTGCAGGACATATTCTCATAATACTATGGACTGCTATACTCATAAAAAAGAATTTGAAGTAGAAGACCCTATGATCTATTACGCTCAAAAACAAAGAGGATGGCAAGGCCGAACTCAACAATCAAATTATAAAAGTTATAAAAACTACAGAAATAACCCAAGAAAAAGTAGACAAATCTATAATGCTGAAGCAATTGATAATAAAGACTTCGACGAATACCAAGGATATCAGGAATATCTCAAAGCTAAACAAGCCTACCTTGCAAGTACAAACGACTACCATAAAAAAGAAGCATCTAATCTTGAAATTCCAGAACATAGTGAAAATGAAGAAGCTCAATATTTTTAGAAGAGAGCCTGCGTGCTACTCAGGATTCACTTTCTCATAACTACACTGGTTGTAGCACAGAGTATAATCATCATAAATATTCTAAGCACAAATATATATATAATATCGACAAATGTAAGGAATCATATCAATATAACAAATCATTAAATAAAGGGCCTACTCTTCAAAACTATCTATACTCTGCCAATGAATATTCAAAATTATATTTTCCACCTCATACACGTATCAATAAAAGAAAACCTAAAGAAGCAAAAGGCTTTTACTTTGTAGCATTAGTAAATAACATACCTATTGAATTTAAATTAGATGAAGGAAGCACTAATACAATTATGGGCATAAACCATGCAAAAGCACTAGGAATGCA
>QKWP01000488.1:93832-148576 GCA_003550325.1 Gigaspora rosea | reverse complement strand
ACCTCATACACGTATCAATAAAAGAAAACCTAAAGGAGCAAAAGGCTTTTACTTTGTAGCATTAGTAAATAACATACCTATTGAATTTAAATTAGATGAAGGAAGCACTAATACAATTATGGGCATAAACCATGCAAAAGCACTAGGAATGCACAATATAATAGAAAAACTAGCAACCGCAGAAGCAGTTGGAAGCAATGTACAAATGCTAGGCAAGATGCTAGTAAACCTCAAAATCAATGAATATTTTACACCAAATGTAAAAATGGATGTACTAAAGACTCAATCTAAATATATTCTCCTCAGTAACAAAATACAATCAGAACTCGGTATCACTAAAAACTTTAAAAACCAAATCATCAAAATCAATAAAAAACCTGTGTTAAACCAAAGAACTTTAAATAGTCGAGCAAACGGTTACAGCAACTCATTCTATAGGACTGGAGGGCATTATAACCTTTCTGGTTATGAAGGAATCTACGGACTGAATAAGCCCATTTCTCACCGATCTGTCTCTGAGCCTCATTATAGTTATCAGAGCAAACAAGAGGAAAAGGCGCCCAACATTAAGAATTTACTACAAAAAGAGGAAAAAGGCAATATTTTGTATAAACGACAGGACGTCTCAAAATATTTAACCTTCGGCCCCACACTAGCCAAATACTTTAATAAGAAATCTTCTCAAAAGAAAGTGCCGTTACATGTCAAACAAAAAGAAGTTAACCAAAACTATAAGTTCACTGAACCAAAACGTGAACCATATAAACATTTTAGCCAAGCTCATATTAATAATGAAGCGCTACGCATATTTTATGAACAATGCATAAAAAATAAGCAACGCAAAAAGCAGATAGGATTAACCTGCAATGGCACGTGGCATGAAATAGTGGAAGCTGTAATTCAAACAGGTAGTAACCTGATCCAAACGTTCCTACAATATAAAGAACCATATCAAAAGGAAAGTGATATGATGACCAAATGGATTGTATTACATACAGGAAATGCTGACGTGCAAAATGATATTAGAATTATTGAAGGCAACAAGTTAGCACAACTAGAAATAGTTATACACGCATCAATGGGATTATCTATGAGTGATAAACTCATGCAGTCAAATGGTAAGATAAATTGGAAAACAGAACGTATTTTAGAAGAAATACAAAGAGCATATAATATAGGATCCAAATATTATGTATTACATATTGGAACATCCAAAGATAGAAATAAGGATGAAGTTAAACAAAACCTCAAGGAAATACTTAAAAGAACAAAGAACACTAACATAGTAATACTATTAGAAAACTTAGCGTCTAGTAAATGTTATGGTGCAACTATCCAAGAATTGGATGAAATACGGAGTAGTATACGGAAGGAATTCCGATACAAGAAAAATTATCAAAACAATAATAATCCGATGGATAGATTGAAAATATGTTTCGATACTCAATACTATTTTGCAGCAGGAGTTGGAAAAACTCTAGAAGAATATGAAGAAGTACTTCGCAAATATGGAAATGAAATCAAGTTGTTCCACTTAAATAATGTGACAAAACAACGCACATTAAGAGACGGCCGCACGATTAAACCAACAATATTCGGAAGTGGACAAGATGTGCACGCACATATAATGTATGGACAATTACCACAAAAGATATTTGAAACAATAGTAAAGTATGCTAGTAAAGCTGTAGTCGAAACACCAAGAAAAACAGAATTTGACTCAAAAGAACAAGTCAATGAAATAAAAATATTAAGATATTACGCTAGCGATATAATAACATCGGACAGAGAACTAGACAAAACATTACAACAAAGGTTAAAAGATCTAGATAAATGGAATCCAACAAAAGGAATGAAATATATGCTTACACCACAAGACATCACTGTAAGTGAAGCATATGGGCTGATTTATGGAATTGCCAATAACTTATGATATACTAATCTATTTTTGAATAATTTTATCACCAAAATGTTGGTCTTGATGAGACAGTTCTAATGAATCCAAAATCATCAAAATCCAATCACAGGATCCCAAGATAATTAAGTTTTGTATAATTTTACTATTAACTTTTACTATGTAGACAATCAACGTATGGATTGGTTTTACTATGTAGACAATCAACGTATGGATTGGTTTTCATATATGAAAACCAATCCATACATTGATTGTCTACATAGTAAAAGTTAATATAAAATTATACAAAATCTTAATTATCTTGGGATCCTGTAATTGGATTTTGATGATTTTGGATTCATTAGAACCGTCTCATTGAGACCAACATTTTGGTAATAAAATTATTCAAAAATAGATTAGTATATCAAAAGTTATTGGCAATTCCATAAATCAGCCCATATGGAAACACTAGTAACTGGACCAGTAGGATTTACAGAATCAGTAGCCTACTTAACAGAAACAATGGAAAGACTTACACTGGAAAATCAAGAAAAATACCACGATAAAAAACGTGATAAAAAAGCTAAACAAATGCAAACTGAAAAACTTGGACAAATGCAATATCGAATTAATCAGCTATCTAATAAAATAGCAGATAAAGTAAATAAAACACCTCCAAGAACACCCAAAACACCTAGAACACCTACTTTAGGAGGCATGATGAACAGCATCAAAAGGAATACAGAAGAAATAAAAGCAGAAATTGAAAATAATCAATCAGAAGAATTTCTGCGAGATATTCAAGATCTGGCAAAAGACCTTACAGATATCGAAATGAGATTTGATAATGTAAATAACATGACAGCTGGAGAAGCTAAAAAATTTGTGGATACTATTAAAGGAATTAAAACAGTACCACAAGAAATATATAACAATCCAAGTATCACGGATAAACAACGAGTTTATAAATTCATAAACTACTGGAATGATCAAAATGAAGAAAGTAAAACTTACTATAAAACTGAAATTGAAGAACAAGAAAGAAAATATCGAGGAAAAGCTAAAGAAACGCTCGATACGATAACGGAAGAATTCAGAAAGAAAACAAACCCTGAAAAGATAATAATTACACAACAATTATTAGCAATATCTGAAGCAGATAAAGATGAAAAAATTAGAACCAAAGCTAATCAAAAATATATGACCTTCCTAATGGAATGGGCATGAGAAGAAAGTCCCGAATCAATAAAAAAGGAAGTAATAAGTAACCCACAAACAGGAGTACCTGAATTAGAAATAGAAACATTAGATGAAAACATTGTAAAACATGTTACAACTAAGTTCAAACCAATACTATCAAAAGATAGTGATAATGAAAGTGAAAATGAAGATAACTATTATCAAGATCAATATAATGAACAAAACACGGAACTAAATGAAAGTTTTTAAAAGAGGCACAAGCACAAAAAGAACAAGAACAAGCTAGTACCTCTTAAGTAAAAACAAGAACTGGACGGAGTAATAGTAATATCTCTGCATTAGACTTGCCAAGTCCATATCAATCACCATTTATATATTCAGACCAATATAGCCCAGATCATATAGATACTACGTATAATGATCACTGGGATGATTATAAAGAAATGAAAACTGAAGGAATACCAATACCGACGATAACCCGATATGATTATGAAAGACCAAGCCTAATACGAGAAATATCTGATATACCTAAACCAATAGATTATTCAAGTATGAATAATGAAGGATTACCTGAAATCCAACAAGATGAAGAGATGACTGATATACAACTTGATGAACCGGCTGAAACTCAAGAAGTAAACCAACCTAAAGGATGGGGATCGTTTGTACCAAATGTGATAAAATCACTGATACAAATATTAATTGGAAGGAAAAGAGCATCATTATCTGCATTACGAGAAAATGTAATTAAAAATCAGGCAATAAATATACCTACAAGTAGTAAAGTACCTGAAGGATTCTATAGGAAGAGACAAGACTCTTATAATGCTAGAAATCCTCAGTTACCAAAATCACAAATACCAAAACAATATATACAAAAGATAGAATACAGAGATTTACCAAATCAACAAAAATTACAACCATTGTCATCAGGGACAAGAGCACGTTTATTTGGAGATGATAACAATGACAAAAATACAAATAAAGAGAAGGAGGTAGATACTGTTGAAGTATTCAACATAGAAATACATTCAAAATATCAACCTAGAATGGCGCAAAAAGGAAGAAAATGCACTATTCATGAAGAACTTTCACATATTCCTAATGAAATAAGAAAACATATAATACCCAATATTGGTACAGGAAAACCAATATGCACGGACCAACAATGTAATCTAAAACCTTATACATAGACACCAGTTAAAGTAACTAAAAAAGGCAATTACCTTATACAAACACCTCTTCACATCGCTCAAAATGAAATAGTGGACAAAATGGAATAATCAATAATTCAAAGATCTGGATGATCAACTATTCAGATAAAACAGTAGTGATACCAAAAGGATACCATATCGGCAATATAGAAAAAGTTAAAGAAATATTTGATGTCGATACATCCAAGAAAGATAAAGAATTTCGAGGAGAAATAAAAGTCGATGAAAAAGAAAAGACTGAAAAAGAAAGACTCGAAATCCTTTTAAAGAATACTACAGAAAAATATAGGAACCTACTATTACCTAAATTCCAGAAATATATTAATATATTCCGGAGAAAACATGAAAAACCTACAACATACAATCAAAAGATGTTTGAACCAATAACGCTTACACTTAATTGTGATGAAAAAGACATACCATTCAGAGATAAAGCTAGAATGCCTAGACAATACTCTGAAGATAAAATTGAACAAGCCAATAAACTCTTTGACGACCTTAGAAGACAAGAGTTTATAAGACCATCTAAAGCAGTATGGGTTTCACCATTAGTGATTATACAAAAGAAAGACAGATCATATCGTGTAGCAGTTGACTACACTAAATTAAATAAGTACTTAGAAGATGATCCATATGAAATTCCTAATATAATTAGAATGTTACAACAATTAGCCCAGCATAAGATATTCTCTACATTAGATTTTACTGCGGCTTATCATCAATTTACATTAAGGGAAAAAGATAAGCCTAAAACGACTGTTTTTTTCCTGGTAAAGGAAAATTTGAATGGAATGTTCTACCTATGGGATTAAAAACAGCACCTGCATATATGATGTGATATATGTATGAGTTATTTAGAGATTTTTCGTTCGTTTATGTATATATGGATGATTTAACGATTGCTAGTGATAATGTTGATGAACATATATGCCATATCAAAATGGTATTTGATCGTATAGAAAAAAGGTGCATTAGTCTGAAACCAGACAAATGCGAATTTATGGTAACAAAAACACTGATTTTAAACCACCTAGTAGAATTTGGAAAAATCCACCTTAATCAAGTTAAAATTAAAGAAGCTGAGAAATTAAAGCCACCCAATGACGTAAATGGAGTAAGGAGATTTACTGGATTTATGAACTATTTTACGCGATATATTCAGAACTTTGCACAAATAGCTCAACCAATATATAACTTGTTAAAGAAGAATGTTCAATTTGAATGGACCAAAGAATGTCAAGACGCGTTTGAATTACTAATTAAAAAAGTAACAAACGCCATAGCTCTAACCTATCCAAAGAAAGGCTATCAGCTGATTCTAGAAACTGACGCATCAAATGACGGAATTGGCGCAGTTTTAAAACCAGTTAATCCCGATTTAGCTCATTACAAAACTAGAGAAGCACGAGCTAAAGGAGCTGAATATGAACCTACTAAATTCAAAGAAGAAATCATCGAATTTGGATCAAAATCTCTCATGCCTACTCAAAGACTATGGGGCTCAACTCAGAAAGAATTATATGCGATATACTATTATCTTACTAATTGGCAACATTATATTGGAAATAAACCCATAATAGTACGTACCGATAACACAGGAATATCTGACGCAACTGGAAAAATGATACGAAATGGTACTATGCAAAAGTGGATAATTAAACTCCAAGACTTTCACTGGACTGTAGAAAGAATCCCAGAAAAGGATAATCATATAGCAGATTGGCTCAGTAGACAAATGAGTACCAATGAAAATGGAGAACAGATTGTAACACTAAGAATAGGAATTAAAGATAAAGGAAAAGAAGTACCTGAAAAGGTTAAGACCGGAAATTCGGCTATAAAACTGCCAGAAGTCCGCACGGCTCAAACACCGATAATCGCTAATTAAGCTTAAAATAAAATGAAAATACAAGTACCACTATACTATCGATTAAAGAAAATCTTTGAAGGAAAGGAAGAATGTTTAACCTATCTTAAAGAAAAACTAATCATACCACATGAATTAGTATATATCGGATGCGGAAGAGATATGAAGATTAAGAATGAACTATTTGAATGCCCAAATAGGAATTGCCGAAAGAAAGTATCAATTTACAACAGAACCATGCTCATGAAAAGTAGATTACCATGTAATAAGCTCCTTGAACTAGGATATTTATGGCTTATCAAGATGAGTCATGGATCGATAGTCAAGTTTACAGGACTTGCTGAAACAACTGTCATGCGATGAACACGCGTATACAGGAAATGATTATACAAGAAATTAAAGAAATGGATACCAAAATAGAAGGTCTCGATATCATAGTTGAAATAGACAAATCCTTATTCTGGAAAACAAAAGAAAATGAAACCGTATGGGTATTCAGAGGCAAAGAAAGAACTCCACAAAAGAAGATATTCGCGACAATCGTAAACAATCAATCACAGGAGACCTTACTTTACTACATATGGAAGTACATCTATCCCGGATCTATAATATATTCGGACATGTGGAAAGGATATACTAACATTTATGAAAGATTAGGAATGCAACACCACGCTGTCAATCATAGATACGGGTTCAGTGCATGGGAATATGATGAAATAACTAATGACATCAAAGTCTATCACACCAATAGCATTGAAGCCACATGGCATGTGTTAAAAGACACGATCCCAGTAAGAAATAGAAAGAAGGAAGATCTACCATTTCACTTATCTGAATTCATATGGAGGAGACAGATAAAAGAATCTGGAACAGATCTGTGGGAAGCGTTGATCGAGTGCATGCGTGATAACAACACACTTTTTGATGAGAAAACAATAGAAGAAAATGATTACTGAAGACTTATAAGCGGAAATGCAGATCTAAGATAAGAAACTTCTATTTAAGACACTTGATTTTAACTTCAAGGGATATCCAGAACATATCGGATAAACTTAAAGAACCCTCAAAAACAAGAAGACAAAGAAGAAAAGAAATAATCTGCCTTACCTATTATTAAAGAAATCAAGAAGAAAAATGTCTAACAACAATGGAAACAACAACCAATCCAACAACAATAAATCCAATGGATGGACTCAACAAGGACCCAATTATTGCCGTGACTGTGATAGCCATGTCCAGGATCCTGAGATCCATGAATGTAAACCTAGGAGACAACTAGTACCCCGCATTATTAGGGCAAATCCCATTAATCATAGAACTCCAATCATTTACTTTGGAGCATGTGATAAGTGTAGACTCAGGACTGACCTCCGAAGGACAACTGCACTAAAAAGAAGCCTATTAAAGAAATTACTTGCGGAGTCTGCAACAAGAAAGGGCATCTTAACAGGAAGTGTCCTCAGAACCAATGCTGGATCTGTAAAGAATTCAGGCATAGAAAAACTGAGTGCCCTCAATATTATGCAGACACTAGGCCAAAAACTATCCTAAGGAGAAGTACTCCTAACCCCCGAGAAGAAGAAATTCCTACAGCAGGACCCTCACAAACCTCTGCAGGATCGATATGTAATCTTTGTAACACCAATCACAACGGAAGAACATGTGACTTCGCGGAAGCACTAGCAATATTTGACAAAAGTCAATGTGCATGTGGATATACTAATGAAAATGATGTTTACCATTGTAGTGAATGCCATAGAACCTTAGTGGGACAAGCAAGCCTTTATTTACTAAATGGTTACTACCAAGACATTGAACAAAGGGCTGGACCAAGGCATTATAATGAAAAATACTTTGACAAAACTCTTGTGTGCAAAATCTGTTATAGGAATTATACCGAGAAACTACCTATCACCGATGAAAGAAGTGCTCAATATGCAAAGGGAATTGGAAAAAATCAATTAGTAGAATGCTACCTTTGCAAGAAGCAAGGCTGGAAGAAGCATTTTAAATGTGATTCTTTCGAACATTACTTTTGCACATATGAAGAGAAGATAGGGTATAACACCCATTATCTTTATGGATTCCAACCTATGGATACCAGAATGTACCAGTATGTCCAAACCACTACTAGGAACATGCACTATAAAGACATACGCATAAATGAATCAATGATTATATGAATCGTCCAACACCTTAAGGATACACCAGTAACTAGGTAGAACGAAGCATTGATTCTAAGAAGGCTAAGAATAGCCACAAGAGAAATGACAACAGATGTATACAATTATCAACCAAGAAATGCATATTTTGATAATTGGGAAAATATAGAAACAACATATGATGTCAGAATAAATACCCCACAAGAAGCCAATGACCATATGGCAAGAAGACGAAATGGAAATGTCATACTTTGCGAAACTTGCCTCATGCCAAAAGGGCCTGACACCCTTTTAGCAGGACTATGCTATGAATGTTTCTTGGAACAAAAACAAACCTGCGAACCATATCAAGATTACGAAGCAGAAAGAAGAATCGAAGAATGGGAAAAAGAAAACATATATAGACCATATTGATTCTATGAGGAATATGGCATAATGCCAATAGGATGTAATAATTGTGTTATTCTACAAGGAAAAATAATAGAAACTGATAGATGGAACAGACAAAAAGAAGTTCAACTACCAAATGTAGATATAACAATTCCTTGTGAAGATTGTAAAGAGAAAAGCATAAAAAAAGCTTCACGATTTAAAAAAGGGAAGAAAACTACTGTTGATAGCGAATCATCAACAGTGGTGAAAGGAATAGAATCTAGCCAAGTTATCACCCCTTCCATTACTATAGAATTTGCAGAAACACCCCGCAATATGTCACCTGTTTAGCAACGACCATTGAGTAAACTCTCTGAGATCACTGAAGAAGAATCCACAGAAGTAATCCTGGATTCTGAGAGATTGCAACCGTTTGAACCTCTGTCACCTCCTCAAGAAGAAATAGAAGAAATAATTAATGAACCTCCAAGGAGTTTAGAGGATAGGTTCAACGAACTAGAACAAATTTTCAGAAGATTAAGTTTACCTATGGCTGGAACCAACTTAATTAATATACAATCATTAACAGGAAGAATCCAAATGATAGATAACCGCATAGTAAACCTCCAATTGGGAATGGCTGATTTAAAAGAAGAAAATTGCGAATTGAAAAGAAAAATCAAGCAATTGGAAGACGAAGCGATGGAAAATAGTGTAACTAACTATAACCTTGCTATGCGAAAGAAAAGAACTGCTGATAGAGAACTGGACTATGCATTTTTAAGGGTACCTTCTGACAACCCTCAAATGCCAAAGCATTAAGAAATATAACAAAGATGGACTCATTCTCACGGCAAAACCATGCTACTAGAAGAGAATTAGTGCGAGAAGAAAGATCATCTGATGGAGATGATAAAACAGGGGATGAGCAAGATGTGATCATCGAAGATTGACTATTACGGATAAACTTAAATCTTATTTACTTATTTATTTATTTTATATTTTATACTTTATATTATAATATTGTAAATCAAAATATATCTATTTACTAAAAGAAGTACACAGGGCGTGTCATATCTAGGAAGGACACGACTGTGGTGTGCGATGGCTGGAGCACCTACATTAAGAATGACAATTTCTATAAGTGGCCTAGACAACCACGATTTACAATATTAACTAATTTTATATTTACCCAAGTCAATCACATGAATATTCGAAATCACAATCTCCCCTATGAACTAAAAACTTATTTAAACACGGATAAAATCCTCAGAAGAACAGCATGAAGTCCCAACGACTTCATAAGCACCATAAAAGAGCTACTAAATCTTGCAATTACTGCAGAGCAAAACACTTGCGCTGTATTAAAAACAATATCACTTGTACCAACTGTGAAAAACAAACTATACCTTGTGAAGACTCATTCAAATATCGTAAAAGAGGACCAGATCCTTTTGAACATAATATTAGATGAGACGGAACCAAAGACCACCAAGAAGTAATTCACATCCAATTCCAAACTACGCGCAAATAAGAATCCACCAACAAGGATTAATATCCCAAAGACTCAGACAACAAAGATTTATTCTTGAATGCTTACAAAATATGGAAAGAGGATTATTAACACTTGAAGAAGCCATTGGAAAACAACATAGAACCCAAGGCAACGTCCCTTTAAAACGGCCAAGAAATAATAAATCAAGCAGCAATTGTAGCAATACAAATAAATGCAGCATCCTTTGCAAACCAAAATAGAATCAATAATACTGACGCAGTACAAGAAACAGTTACTTTATTGAATAATTTATACAGAAATAATACAGGAATACAACTCCAAGAAACTATACGAGGAGTTAGAGCAAAACAACTGGATTATAATATCCATCATTACTAAAGAAGGCTTTAGTATAACCTCAAGAGGGGCAGAATAACGCCATTTTTCTAATATAAATTGCTTAAATGACCAAAAGAAGCAGGAAAAGGAATCCTAACAGAAGACATAAAAAGAAATTAGTAGCAAAAATCCCAAAGCATCTAAAAGAAAGTATTACACTTGAAAACGCTAAATTTAACTATCAGTGGAATTTTATACCAAGACTCAGAAATACCCTTAGGAAATTTATTAAACCTACTGAAGAAATTCTTACACAAAGACCCATTGAAGAAGTACAACTCGACATTGAAGTCACCGTTAAAGAATTAATCTCACATTGTTCACCAACAAGTAACCATAGATTAGGACAAACATTAGTAGTATTACAACAAACACTGGAAGTCAACGGTTTGATACCAAACGATACCGCTATATTTGTTCACGAACAACAACAAAGACAAGCTGAATATATTTCCTTACTAACTGCAACATACCAACAAATAGGAGCTATTAAGTGGAAACTTATTAAAGCAACAGAACAAGTGCTCATTCCATATTTTATAACACAAATAATTGTACACAGAGCAAACTCCTTACAAGGAATTTTAATTAACGAAGGAGCTAACTTTGTACAAGGAAGAGAGATAATCAATTCTGAAGATGAAGAATTACATTTCAATGAGTATTTACGGAACGGGACAAATACCCGAAGATAGTACTTTCAACTATACACCAATATTCAATAAAGAAGAACCCACTGAAATAAAAGTAATACCAAAAACTGAATATAGTTCGATATCAACAAAATACAAAACGTTATATTTACAGCATCTCAACAGTACAATATACCAAATATTTACATATTTACCAAAAGACACAGATATCATTTCAGTACTTAAATCGCAAACAACAGCTCGAATATCTGTAATACCAGATAGATATATATTTGGAAAAATTATATTACGAGTATTCTCAACAGATATACCACCTCACGAAATAACTACATCATTATTCACCACTCAAGCAGAAAAGGCATTACATCCTTACGGTTTACTAAAAGAAGAAATTAAAGAAGAAGCATACTATTGTGTTACTATTTCAGACAAAGAACCATTACAAATAATAGCACACCAAAGAACACCTGGAATCAAGATAAACATATATAAAGATATCAATAATCAACCGTATATTGGAAAATATTATTACGTTATTGCACTATTTGATAACCTACTTGAAGACGAAATATCTATCAAAATAGATATTTGGCACGAATATATTTACATTAAAGAAAAAGTTCAAACCATTATAGCATAAATGCCAATTTGTGGAAATTGCAAAGTATACAAAGAAACAGATAATTTCGATATAAATAAAAGAACTAAAAAGCAATATCAGAGCTGTAATAAGTGTAGATTACGCCTTAACACCCCAAAAGCAAAAGAACATAAAAGATTATATTTTCAAAAGAAATCCATTGAGAGGAAGATACAGAAACTTGAAAAATTTATAAAGGAAAATCCTGATCATGCCACAAAAACATACAAGTGTGCAAATTGTAAAGAATATAAGAAATATTCACAATTTGGATTAGGACAAAGAGGAATACGTACCAAGTGCGCAGACTGTAGAAATAAAAGAAAACCTTATTTTGAAACTTACTTTAAAAAGAAACGAAAAATAGGTGCGTATAAAGGGCAATATCCAATACGGAAAGCTAAGAAACTCCAAGTGCAAAAATGGAAATCGATGAAAGAACACGGCAATGTTCAAGATGTAGACAATACCGACCTATCTTCGAATTTAAAGGACTGACGGACACCTACCAAGTAACAATATACAATAATTGTGTATATTGTAGACAAGCTAATCAATTGAAGGATAGACGATTAGTACAAGTCATTATATTTAGAAGAGATTCAGAAAAAGGAATACAAATAATGTTATCACAAAGAAGACATCCTGATAAACCTTATTTAGGACTAATGCAAGGAACCGGAGAAAAAGTAGATGTCTATACGAATGACTATGGACATGAAACATTAGAAACAGAAGACGCAGCAATGTGTGAAACACTTGAAGAATCAGGGATAATCCTTGAAGAAGGAAAATTGCAGAAGATCTGGAGTGAAACAGTACCATCACAAATTGAATGGACCGCTCGAAGATGTGATATCCAACAAGCGGTATACAATGTTACACTTTCAATATTTATATATCCATGGGATTGGATACAAGAACCGATAGCAACGGAGCCAGATAAATCATCTGACTGGACATGGCATACATTTCAGGAAGTCATATTTATGAACCTGATACCTATGCTACAAAAGAACCAAGACTTCATATTTCAAGAAATTGGAAAATATTTCAATTACTGTGAAATTGAATCACTTGACGAACAAGAAGAAAATGACATATCATCGTTAACACAGAAAAAGTAACGACAAAAGAAATAATTGCTATTGAAAATATAAGAAAGGAGTAACCCTCGAAATAAATAGATTACGAGGAAGACTAACCAGAGTTAATAAGTATCTTAACAATTATTACGGAAGAAAATACTTTCAAATATTCGATTTTCAAGACAGAAATAAAGTAGCAGAAAAAGTAAATTGCCTTCCGACATTAGAAGAAATAAGGCATAACGCACCAACCGAATACAGTAAAATTCAAAATAATGTATACAGATATACAGTACATGAAACCGGAGACAAGAAGAATATCTTACGCCAACTGAAAATCCGAACAATTAAAGACTATCTTAACGTAGATCAAGCATATGCCGCTACGATAGATCAGCTGGCACTATCTTACCCGAATTATCAGTTAATCTGATAATCACCGGCAAAATCATCCGGCCACATAGATCGATGCCTCAACCATTAAATCCTTACAGAATAATGCAGAATAGATCCAAACAATCACAATTACAGAAGTGTAGTACCCTAATAATTCGTCAGACCAATAAAAAAAAAACAATCAAGTAACGGTAAGGCCACGCAAAGTTAATTTTTTGTTTTGCATAACATGGTGTTCCAAAATCAGTCGGCGGGTCGGGTTTGTTTTTTATTCTACTATATATTAATAAGCATCATCACCGGAGAAAAAATTAAATGGCAAAAATGAAATAATTGGCATAATAGGAATTTTTTTTTTTTTTAAAAAAAAAAAAAAAAATTTATTTTGGAAAAATTGGGTCGGCGGTTATGCAAAACGAAAAATTAACTTTGCGTGGCCTGACTCCTTTCAGGTCCGATTAGCTCATATGATCAAATTTAGAATTTTAAATTCTACAAATTCCTATCTTAAAAACCACCAATTAATTAGTGTATGATGTTCTATTTAACTCGAAAAAAAAAATTTTTTTAATCCATTGAAAACAGAGTAAAATGCATTAAACCAATAACAAGTAACAAATTAATCTGGTATTTAAAATTTATAATTTAAAATACTTAAAAAATGATACTTAGAAGAACGGACAAGCAAAAAAGGTTTTGGATATAAAATGTAAGTATTTTATTTTATGATACTACTTTGTATACTACATCACGTAGAGTTGTAGAGTAAACATACGGCAACGATAAATTCAATTTTAGAGAATATTTATTTTTGAAAAAATGACAGTGCATCAAATGATGAATTCATCATGAAATAATGCAAATGCATGAGAGATGAAAAAAATGAATATGTATCTAATGAACAATTCATGAAAAAATGAATTAAATGCTAAGATAATGAGACGTTGCATGAAACTGTTATATGAAATGACTGTTGCATGAAACTGTTACATGAAATGACTTATGCTGAAAAAATTGACTTTGTATTTAACCGTTCTATTAAGGAATTAATGCTTGCGCATAACTGAGCGCTTGTTAGGCATGGCATTACGCTTGGCTTTGTAGCCACTTTTACCTCCGTAGTAGTAGTAGGAAGGAACGTAAGGATTGTAGTAAGGATTGTAATAGTAGCCATAGTCATCGTAATCGTAAGATTTTCCACCAGGTAAAGCATTACGCTTGACTTTGTAGCCACCTTTTTTACCTTTACCGTAGCCGTCGTAGTCGTAGTCGTCGTCGTAGCTTTCATAGTAGTAGTCATCAACGTATGGATTGTAGTAAGGATCGTAGTCTCCGTAAGGATCGTAATAGTAATCGTAGTCATCGTATTCGTCATACTTTTCCTCACCAGGTAAAGCATCACGCTTAGTTAAGGCATCACGCTTAGTTAAGGCGTCACGCTTTCCTGAAAAAAAAAAAAGAAAAAAAAATTTGATAAAAAAGTTATTTTATGAATATTTTTAAAAACCAAAAAATAAATAAGTTCATACTCGGTGCAGGGGCAGCAGTAGCTGAGATAGCGAGGAAAGCGGAAACTAAAAGAGGTACGTATACATATTTCATGATCCTTATTTGTTATTTCTTATGATTATTTTCTTCAAGATTTGTATTTTTTTCAAATAATAATAATATAATAATAATTTTTAATTTAATAAATAAATGTAAGTGATGAATGTTGGAAAAAGTAGCGAGTTAGACACTGTTTATATACTTGTTGGAAGCCATAGAATTACGCGAAACTTATACAACAACCAATTGATTTTCTATGTACACGTACTTGAATAATATTCAGTTCCCCGATTCACCCATTCTCTTTTATTCCATACTCCTAATCAAAGCCTCAAGTTTTCTTGATTCATAACATTCAAATTCCTCTGATTCTCTAATTTTTAACGTTTCATTGTCAAGTCTTTGCTATGAAAGAAAAGCAATTCTCACACTTTCAAGAAATGGTACGAAATAGAAAAAGTCATACAAACTACCTAATTTGTTAAATTATCTTAATAAAAAGGATTTAACAGGTTATGAATTAGCAATGAGATCTGGGTGAGATCGATCTACGTACGTATGTACGTAAGTATGTATGTGGAGATGAGAAAGCCCCAGACATGGATCCTATGTTATGGCTATGGCTATGCATTAAGAATATTGTCAAAGTATAAGTAATGTGGCTGTGGGCAGACAATCGTATATCCTTTTTCATATACATAAACTTATATTTAGCTTCATGCGAATTAATTTCATACGACCTTTTTTTTAATGCTTGCACGACTTCTTATGTTACACTATCATAACTGAATTTGTTTCTACATAACTTTGATTCAAACCAAGAAGCTTGACTAGTATATATTAAAGCCATTACGTGAAACGTTCTAAATATAGGTTACTCAAAAACGCTTCATATACATATATACATATAAAATAACTGACGTAATAGATTTCTTTCAGCTAAGCTTTACTTTGTACATAATTGAGATAAATAAAAAAATTAAAAAAATTGGATGAATACCGGTACATGATAATCTGTAAACCAAATGACAGAACGTCAAAATACCATATATATTTGTGGCTATGTCGGATTTTTTTAAAAATGGTTAGAAGTTATATTGTTATGTTTTTAAATCTTAATTATATATATCGAATTTGTATTTTTGCTTAGCATTAAATGTGGCTTGGTTTATAGATTAGATTAGACATTATTGGTTGTAAAATGAATAGCTACTAAAATTATATAGTTCACGTGATTAAATAAAACGATTTGAAATCTTTGCACGTAAATACTTTTTTTTTTTTTTAGTTGTATGATAAATAAGTAAATTTCATCGCAATAGAAATAGTGTACGGTATTTACTTAAGAGGAATCGCCGTCTTATAAAAATTTTCTTGATTTGAACAATCATTTCTGCATCTAAATCTTAAAAAACCTAAACTTGGCAATAAGGCACGGCTATTCATGGAGTATCCATGGATATTGGACTCGTATGGGCCAGGTTTGGATACTAATATTGATTTTTGTGTTGGTCCTAGTCTCAAAATTCGGATTCTGGATTGGGCTAAATCAAAAATACCTTTTACAGCTTGTGATAGTTTGGATCCATGGTTGTACTTTGTGGTTATAGGCTTGGAAAACCAACTTTCGACATTATTTGGTCGATTTTAAGATTTTGGACTCTAATTAAAACCTTGGATATACACCATGCAATTTTTATCTGATTTCAAAATTAATAAAAATAGTGAGATATTTTTTTAATTTGAAAGAATCAGTTTTTCGAAGATAGAATGTTTTAAAAATAGAATAATGACCAATCCGAATTCGAGTATTTGTCCTTGTTTGTATAAAAATAAATCTTGTGTAATACCGAAAGTTAATGTATTTTTTTATATAAAAAAAATTATCTGTCGAAAGCTTGTTTTTCTAGTTAATTCTCATATATTTTTGCTGGGCTGGATTTCGACTTCGAAATGTCCAGCCCGGTCCGGTCCATGCAGAATCCTACTTGACAACCGCTCATAGAGTTACTATTATTAGTTAAAATTTAAAATCCGGAATTTTCGCAAAATTGGGACATTTGAAAAATTGTCGGCGTCGATAAACTTATCAATTCGGTCATCGAAAAAATTTCAGCTTTCTCAGAACTTATGAAAACAGCTAGAATTTAATTAATTGAAATTATGCTAACTGAGTAAAATCTCAATCACTAGCAAATTACATTGCGAGAACAGTTTTAAACTCTTGCACCCCAAATTCTGGGTTGGATTATTAAAAATTTTATTTTTACGGTAATGTTCTGCATTGTCCGTTTTCTTGACCCGAAATAACATAATTCTGGATTGACCGGAATACAGCCGATCAATGTACGTACGTACGACAGTACGATATTTTATCTCGATTCTAATTAAAGACCCTGAATCGAATTGTTTTGTCACTGACCTGACTTCGAGTCGTTAGTCAATTCTGGGTCAGTTGCCGCTTCGGTTTAAAATTCGGTTCTATCCGCAGACAAATGAAAAAAATTGGTCGATGACCGAACCTATGCTGATGACAAATTCGAATAACTAATATACCGTAGAAAGAATAGAATAAAATAATAGACTATCAGTCATTCTCCCACAAAAAATTTTATTCCCCGTGATTTTTATCCAATGAAACCCTTTAGGGTTAGGGAGAAGTCACGTTAGGGGTAAACTCATTGATTAATGTTTTTAATGTTTTTGTGGGAAATATAACTTATAGACGTTTGTTTAATTATTGCAACAGCTATAAAATTATTTAAAATTTGTTTATGTTAGGGTTAGGGTTAAATAAAACTTCATACATAGATAAATATAATAGCTAGTAAATAACTTTTAAATAAATATAATAATGATAACTAGTTGTGCGTATTGCTACAATAATTTTTTTTTTTTTGTATTAAGGTGACAAAAACACTGTTCTTTACCCACTTGACCCATTTTTCTTGGCCCTCTCTAAAATAAAAAAAAATTACCATCGTTCTTGACCCATATTAGGTAATATGACAGGAACGACTCTAGTGTCGCCTGCAAAAAATTGTAGCTGGACAGATCTGCTGGATAGATGTGACTTCGGATCAGAATATGCAATTTTAATTATCATAACGATAATGAGTAATTTTTCATTTGTAATCTTTTATAAGCAACATTAAATATTCTATGAATGAAAAAGAAATTCTATTAAAAAGATCTTCACGATATCTTTTAATATCAAAGAACTTTTAGAAACAGTCTAAATAATACTTATAGTTGAAAAACATTCGTTCAAAATTTCAAATTATTAAAAAACTAATAATATTAGAGATTAAATAATCATATAGCGATTTTAAGCGTAATAATTAAAAATTACAATTACATTTTATTTTTCGATGCTTTAAACTTTTGAGTATACGATAGAAATTTTATTATTAAAGTTTCAAAATATTTTTTTTTATAATATTATTAAGCTGTAAATAGATTTTAAATGACGATATACTAGAGAAAGTTCACAAAATATACTAATGCAAAAGGCATTTTTAATCAAGATTGTCCGATAATTTGATCCGAAATCCTTCTTTACGGGCAACGCTAAGGTCGTTGTTGCATCCTCTATCATAACTTTATATGGGTCAAGAACGATGATAATTTTTTTTATTTTTAAAAAGATTCAAGAAAAATGAGTCAGGTAGGTCAAGAACAATATTTTTCATAAGGTGAGATCTAGCCTTATATCTTTTTATTAAGTATATATATTTTCAGGGTTGGCGACATTGTCATTTGCCACTTTGTCAAATGACAAATGACAAAAATAGGTTATATTTAAAAATGCCAAGATCCTGAGATTAATGTTGTTAGTCGAAATACTTAATTTAGTCAACTATTTAGGCAATTAGTGTCTAAATATATTTTGACATGGCATTATTTTTTTTTCGAAATGTCAAAAGTCTAAATTTGCCTAAATGTCTAAATAGTTGACTAAATAAATACTATGTGACTAAATGTCTAAATAGTTGATTAAATATAATATTATATGACTAAATGTCTAAAATAAAATAAACGATAAAACTATTATATATGTATATATGTAAGTAGCATTAGTATATAATCATTTTATATTATCTATTTAGAAGTCTAAAATTTTAATAAATGTTCTATGCTTTTAAATATGGTGTTTATTATTAAATCACATATTATAAAAATCTTAAGCCCATATTTTGTACTTAGCCATTTCTAATGGCTGTATTTGTTGTTAATGCGCATTATTTAATTTAAACTTTAAACTGATAGTTTATACTTACCGGTAGCCATTTTATAATGTCTATGTTTGTTATTAATAATACATATTATTATTATTTATATTTTGTCTTAAAGTGCAAATTTGTTGTAAATATGAAGATTCTATTTAATTATAGCATTTTGCAAAAAAGTGTGACCCTGTGATTGACATAGTAATGATGGCAGAAAATTTTAATTCCCTATTGATCATCATTTTTATCAAAAACATCTATGTTTTATCTGAAATCTTTAAAATTCTTCAAGAATTGAAAAATCAGCTGATTTCTCGTGATTTTAAATGACACCATGATCTGCAGAGGTCACACATTTTGCAAAGTGCAATAATCTCTGGTATAGCTTTAAAACAACTAGAAAACTAGTGATTGGAACTGTTTAACTGTTTAAAAATTGCTCTATAGTTCTGGGCAGAATTATGTTGGTGTGGGCCAGAATTATTTTAATGCCGACCAAATTAAACAGTTAAATGGTTAAACGATTAAACGATTAAGAAAAATTTTAGGTGGTTCCAATCCCTATAGAAAACTTTGTACATTGCTTCATATTATTTGTAAAACCTAATAACTTACAGTATTAAATAATAAAAAATAGAATCTAATTGGCCACTCAATACAAGAAATAACTATAAAGATTTAGAATTCGATCATTGATTCTAAAACGATTTTGAGGTTTCGATCATCGATTTTGATTTTTAGAATCGATTCGCATCCCTACTTCGTGATATTTACATACTGTTCCGCAGCTGCAATGGCAGTGCAGGGACCTGAAACAAATTATGCAGGATGATGCCCCGATTCTCTTTAGCTATATAGACGTATTTTAGACATCTTTCTTATGTTTGTGTTTTCATGTAGTTTAGGACCTTGGGGTTTAGAAAATTTTAGAACCGAGAGGCCAGTAGTTTATGCATGGATTGATTGTTATAGGTTCAAATAATTAGTCCTAGACTAGAGGTATTGATGTTAAAGTATGAACACTAGAGCTTGTTTGGATAGCGAACCTATTACTATATGTTTTTTTCATATATATTTCTTAATTTAGACATTTCGACATTATTTAGACATTTAGATATTATTTAGACATTTCGGCATAATTTAGGATTTCGATAATATTTAGACATTTCGGCAGCCTAAATATCAAATGTTGAAATATTTCTACAAGCATAAAACAATTTTGGCTAACAACATTACCTGAGATCATTAAGGTTTTGTGCCATTTCAGGTATTTTAGGATTGGTTAAATCCTAAAACACCGAAGTCTTAATATGTTATTTTTAAATGGCAAAAATAACAAATGATCTATGTCATTTATCACAAAAATTTTAAATGATATTGTCAATTGCCAACCCTGTATATTTTGTATATTACATAACTAATATACTATATTTTTACGAGTATAAAAAGCTCCGAGTTTTTATTTGTGATCTAAACCTATTAAAACATTTCATGTGTTCAATTTATAAGTTATCTAGATTTTTTGTATTACTATATTTTTATTTATATTGTACTATATTTTTTTGCTTCTTTTATACTTTTAATTTTGTATGATTAAAGAAATTTAGGTTTCTTTTTAGCAGATATATAATTGTAATCTTACAGCTACTTTTTATTAGCATTTTAATGATCTTTGATTGGATATTTAACCTTGTTAATATATTAATAACTTAGTTACAAAATACTATTTTATTGATTAATAGCATTAAGCTATATATTGTAGTATAGTTTTTTTTTTTTTTTTTGGCAATCCTGCCTTTACTGACTAAAGAATGCGCATGTTATTACATACAAAGGTCTCCAACTACTGCCTTTAACCCTTCTTTTTCTACAATAAAGACTCACCCGGCTACTATAAAGTTATTGTAGTATATTTCATTTTTGGCCGAAATGTTTAATATATATATTTCTAATCTAATAGCCAATTAAATTGCAAATAAATTATATGATAGCTGTTTTCAAACTGTTTATATAAAAAAGCTTCTAGATATCTACAATTTATATGATATACTAATATAGTTATACAAAATACAATAAGTACCAAAATAATAGTTGATATAAATTTTGAAATTAAATTACAGTCGTACCTCGATATAGTCACTGGTTTGAAATACAAAAATCAGGTGATTATAACAAGGTGTGACTATAAACATTAAGCTTTATAATCACTTTAATAATAAAAAATAAAATAATGTGACTATATCAAATATATTTTAATTGATCGCTATATATAAAACATTGATTGTTTATAAGTAAATCGATTATTGCACACTAAGTAAAGTGGCTCTATGTATCAATTTACTTATATAGGTAGTCTTATCACTTCTGATACATGATATATTTTATAATAATTTAAAAAATTTATAATAAATATTTAATCTAATAATTTTTATTTTAAACTATAGTTTTGGGGATATATATATTATAAGATTAAGCTAAAAAAATAAATAAATTGTATTTTAATTAAATATTTTTCTTTGTCAATTTATAGATTTATAACAATATAGTTAAATTATATTTTATTAAATTTTAATTTTTTTTTATTATGCAACTATATATAATTTCTAAGCCAAAAATGATTTTAATAATATTTTATGAATTTAACTAATTTTAATACCTGGTTAAAGTTATAAATTTTAACCACCCTTTATTTTTATAGAAGTTTTTTGTATAAAAAATTATTTTTTAAAGATTAGGGTTAGGGTAAGGGTATAGGTATATTAAGTTAGAGAATGAATTGATTATTTATATACAAAATTAGATGCCAAAAACTTTTATTTAATAGCCCAAAGCTAGTTTTTATATCAAAATTTTGCGATATTGATAATTTTTTGATTTTTTCTAAATTTTCTTAAAATTTTCTTTATTTTGTTACACAAGATCCTGCGATCTGATTGGTAAATTGTAGGATGATTACATCACCAGGGGGGCAAGTTAGCAACACTCATGTTTTATATATAAAATAAAATTTTTATAAATTTTAAAAATTTTAAATTAGTATAATTTATAAACTAAATACTAGTAAATATGAAAAATATTATAATTTTTAACCTAAAATATATATATATAACAAGTTAGTAAAATTTATAATTAATAAAATTTTAATTAATCTCAGCTTAAAATAGAAGTTAAAAAGATAATTTTTTATGTTTATACATAATTAAATATTTAATATTTACAAATTTATAGATTTTTAACATTTTTAACCTAAAATAGATATTAATTTTACTATATAAACTAGTAATTTTTATATAGTAAACTAGGTTAAATTGATGTTTTATTTTTTGCTATAAGTTTTTTTTTTATATAGTAACTTTAGTTGAAATTTTGTATATTTTTTCTTGATAGTTACACCAAGCTACTTGCATAGTAGCACAAAAAATACTTAAATTTGATTGGTTGAGCTTTAAATATATTAAAAAAATAATTTTTGTAATTTTTTATTTTTAAAAATTAAATATTTTTGATTTTTTTTTAAAAAATATTAAATCAAAAAATAATAAATTTTTTTTTACTAATATAAACACTCATATATTATATATATTTTTTTGATTGCTAAGTAATATATAAAAAATTTAAGTTATTATATTTATTTTAAAATGTATGCGAATTATATATTATTGTTAATAAGATTACCAATATTTTAAAATTTTTATAATTTTTCAAGTGATTTTTATTAATATGACTTTATATTTAATGTTATACAAATAAAATTTTTTAATTAATAATCCATCTGTCAACTGGAAAATGGCGAAATGTGGCATTCTTCTATATAAATTTTTCTTACTTACTAAGGTAACGATACATGTCAAAATTGTAGAGCTCATCGAGATGTATCTAACAGTGGTTAGATCATCCGAATCGGCCCAGTAGATGGCGAGATATCGTCGAAAAACAATTGGCAGACTATAGAAAATTTTGTGACCAGATTACATATGAAAATCACTATAGGCGAAATGTGGCGTGCTTCCATATAAAAGTTTTTTACTTACTAAGTTAACGGCACATGTCCACTAATTGAAAGTTGTAGAGCTCGTCGAGACGCATCTAACGGTGGTTAGATCATCATTAACCTAGTGGATAGCGAGATATTATCAAAAAACGATTGGCTGACTATATAAAATCTCTATAAACAATATTTACATAGAGATTTTATATAGTCGGCCAATCGTTTTTTGACGATATCTCGCCATCCACTGGGTCGATCTGAATGATCTAACCACCGTTAGATGCGTCTTGACGAGCTCTACAACTTTCAATTAGTGGACATGTACCGTTAACTTAGTAAGTAAAAGCTTTTATATGGAAGCACGCCACATTTCACCTATAGTGATTTTTATATGTCACAGAATTTTATATAGTCGACCAATCGTTTTTCGACGATATCTTGCAATCCACTAGTCCGATTCGGATGATCTAACCACTGTTAGATGCGTCTCGATGAGCTCTACAACTTTCAATTAGTGGATATGTATCGTTAACTTAGTAAGTAAAAATTTTATATAGAAGAACGCTATATTTCGCCATTTTCCAATTAACAGATGGATTATCAATTAAATTTTCTATTATCTAGATTGTTTTTTCTTTTTCTCTTTTGTTTTTTCTCTTTTGTTTTTCTTTTTGTTGCTTTCTTTTCTTTTCTTTTGTTTTTTCTTTTTCCCTTTTATATCTCCCTTTTATTTACTCATTATCTATTTTGTCTGTTTTTTTTTACTTTCACCCTTTTTTATGCTCTTTATGAAGAAGAAAAAATTTAAAGGAAGGAAAAAAATGATCCTGATATGGTATACAACGCTAGTGTCAGTGATAGTTGGGTGTACATTGTACAAAAGTTCGAGCAAGTTCGGGCTCCGACTTGAGACGAAAGGTTGTTATAGCGGATCGCTTTGCTTGGATAGTTTCTTTTTAATAGAGCTAAATTGTAATTAGTAGTAGCATTGTATTACCTTTCTCAAATAATAAAAAGAAGCAGGATTATTGAACATAAAAAAAATAAATAAAATTTTTTTAAATTTTTAAATTTTTTCAAATATCATAAAATGTAAAATTATATTAATAAAAATTATTCAAAAAATTTTAAAAATTATATTAGGGGTGTGCCATTTATTACATAATATTTTTTACTTAATAGCCGCCCCCATCCAGTGTCTGAAATTCAATTTTAAATTATTTGCAGACTGCAACTAAATAAAAAAATAGTTGCGGATTATAAAAATTTAGTTGCGCGTATAAGCATTTAATAAGTAAAATTTGCAAATTTATATGCGGAATTTGCACATGCACTCCAGATTTTGGTTGCGGAAATTTAAAATTTGTTGCAGTCCGCAGACTCTGCAACCCAATTTCAGATACTGCCCCATCCATGTATGGTGTGATCACCCTAATCTCAATTTTGATTGGTTAATATAATAACTAATATTTATAATATATTATATAATTAGAGTTTGGAAATTTCGCACACCCACACGGTTGTGCATCCTATGATCCTGTGATTGGCCAATCAAATTTGATCACGTGCACTTATTTTTTTTAATAAAAAAATATTGCGAATATTGCGTAATGAATAAAAAAATAAGAAAAAAATAAAAAATAAAAAAAAACATAATAAAAGAGTAATGAATAATGAAATCATATCATCAAATTTTATTTATTAAAAAAACGTAATAGAAGTATAACAAATAACGAAATTGTATCACTGAATTTATTTATATAAAAAAAATATGGTATAATGAAATTGACAAAATTATATTATTACAAATATTAAAAAATACATTGCACCTAGTATTTAAAATTGGCTTGTACAAGATGCACATGTGCAAGTACAATTTTTTTGTACATAAAAATCTAGATAGGTAAATGCACATGTGTGCATTTAAAATTAATTTAAATGATTGCACAGAAAAAGCATGTGCAACAAAAATTAAAATTTTTATACACAAAAATAATGTGCAACAAAAATTTAAAATTTTAATGCACAAAAAATAATTAGCAATTATATTTTATTTTTTTGAAGCATTAATATAATCAATAAATTTTAAAAAATATCCATTATTTTTTTTATGCAAATCAGATAACTTTTTATATATACTGTTTTTTCATTTTATATACCTATAAAAATAGCTAAAAAAATTTGTAATTTTTTTATAGAAATGTAAAAAAAAATCTAAAATTAATGAAATATCTGCTTATTTAAATAAAATTTAGAGTAGATGTATTTTGTTCTCCTGAAAAATTTTTTTTTGTATAAAATCATATTATTTTGATTTCATAAATAGCAACAATTAATAATTGTATAAAATTTTTAAAATTTATTATAAAAAATTTTATCCTTTAGATTGTAGTAGAACACAAGCAAATTTGCCTGCGTTTTTGCACTTTTTTAGCTCTGATTTACTTTTTTAAAATGCTAAAATAATTAAATAAAACTTTGTACAATTATATTTGAAAATAAGGATTACTTTTTTGCAAAATTAGTTTTTATATTATAAGAAAATAAATTATAGTTACATATAAGCTGAAAATAGATAATTTTAAGAAAAAATTTTTTTAAAAAATTTTATTACAATTTTTTTGCGATCTTATTTAGTTTTAGTTTTAGAACAATAGTTCTTAAGACAATATTGTAGTTTATATAAAGGATGACAACTTTCATTATTGCAACTTTAATGATTTACTTGTAAAAATTAAGACTTGTATTAGAAGTAAAGATTTTTTTTATAGACGGGAACATATAAAATTTGAAAAAATCTAAAGAAAAATTTTAATAGTAAAAATGCCAATACAAGAACTTTAAACATTTATTATATTAAAGTTTTCTAATGATTTTAAAAAAAATTTATAACAAAGTTACTAAAACAAAACTCAAAGAATATTTTTTACTTAGAAAAGATATGACTAAAATCAATATTTAAAATTTTATTAAAAATTTTAAAATACGCAGGCAAATTTGCCTGTGTTACAATCTAAGGGATATACAATCATTGATTGTTGCTATATTAAAAGACAAAATAATACTAAGCAAATTATATTTTTATGCAATAAGAAAAGTTGTTCAGAAAAATAAAATATATCTATTATAAAATTATTATATAAATCAGTTAATATTTCGTTAATATATTTTTTATTTAGTAATTATAAATCAAACCAGTGGTGTTAAACACCAGTATGTAGTGTAACGTGAAGATCACTATCAAAAAAATAAACAAAAAAATAAACAAAAGTTAAAGTTGATAAATGTTAAGTTAGAGTTAATAGTTAGGGTTAGGGTGGGGCATAGTATATAGTAAAATTTCACAAGTTGTTTTTTTTTTAAAAAAAAGGTGGTTTCATAGATAAAATTTTGAGTTAGAAGGTATTTTTTAAAAAAATAGCAAAACAACAAAAATTTTATGTTACACCTGATCTTTACATTACACTGCATTTAAAAAATTTGATTGGTGAAAATCATTATAGTGTTGAACACCAGTAGTGTGATTTAGTAAAACCGTTTTTTATTTTATGTTTTTACAAAAAAAATTACAAGTTTTTTTTAGCTATTTTTGTAGATAAGTAAAATAAAAACAATCCTAATAAAAAGTTATTTGATTTGCGTGAAAATTTCAGAGTAGTTATTATATTTTATCTTTTTTAACAATTTTTTTATTGCAAAAAGCTGATTTAATTAATAAAATTGCAACTTTTCTATATAGAAACTATCTATTTTTATATATAAATATAATTGTGAAAAAGTAATTTTATTATTAAAATTAGACAACAAATTCTAAAACAATAATGATTATAAATATAATTGTGACTATATAGAGGTGTTATTAATATAAATAAATAGTAGATAATTATTTAGAAGGGCAACTGTATTTATATTAATTTAGTTAATAGTTAATCTCTTATTCTGCACTATTTTAGTTAATAAGATAGTTTCTTTTAGTTAAATAATAACTATAAATATAATAATAATTTGTAAATTGAAGATTTTACTAAATTTATCTATCTCAATATTTTTTATATGTATATATGTGCAAGTAAAAAATTTTTTATATGCATATATGAGCAAGCAATAAATTGTTTGTGCATCTAAAACCTGTATATTACTTGCATTTGTGCAAGTAATTTTGAATCTGAATTTAAATACTGATCGCACCTCCAAACAATGAAACGTTAGCAAAATGTCAATAGTACAAGTCATACCGAAATGATTATTCCAATAACTCTAGTAATGATAGCTCCAATAGCGAAATTATACCTAAAAGAAGAAAAGTGTTAGTAAATATTTAAGAAAAAAACCAAATTAACCATAAGAAAAAAAACAAATTAACGGTCCGAAAATGAAAATGTACCTAACAACAGCAACTCTAATAGTTTTAGTAATGCTAATTCAAGTAGCGAAATCGCACTAAAAAAAGAGAAGCATTAGTACCTAAATATATAAGAAAAAAACAACAAAAAAACAAGCAACGGCCCCAAAACAAAAAACTTACCCGAAAACAGATTCTAAAACAACAGTTCCAACGGCAAAATCATGCTTGTAAAGAAAGAAGTATATAAGAAAAAAAAAGAAACAAAAAAACAAAGTAGTGGCTCCAAGATGAAAAACTTATCTGAAAACGGTAATTCCAATAACTCCAGTAACGATGGCTCCAACAGTGAAATTACACCTGGAAAAAAGATAAGCATAAGTAAATATATAAAAAAAAATATCTCCAAACAAAAAACTTACCCAAAAATAGCAGCTCCAATAACTCCAGTAACGACAGCTTCAACGGCGAAATTGCATCTAGAAGAGAGAAGCATTAGTAAATATATAAGAAAAAAAACTGACCCAAGATGAAAAACTTATCTGAAAACAGCAACTCCAGTAACGACAGCTCCAACAGCAAAATCAGGAGAAAGAAAAGTATTGGAGAAAAAAAAAAGAAAAAACGAAAAATTACTCAACCCAATAAACACTTATATAAACTGGAAAACTTACCAAGATTACATTATAAAAAAATGGTAAGTAACATAAACTATACAACAAGACAACTCCAGAAAAAATGTGCAAGACCACCTGTTGGCAAAATGTACAAAACTACTCACCAAGAATGCCCTCTATAGCACCAAAGAAACATACACAATTATTGAAAAAACACCAGAGAAACATACACGACAATTCTACAGAAAACATAAAAATCTAACAATGACACTTGCAATGATGCCCGAGACGATACCAAAGATAACACTAGCAATGGCACCAATGAACACCAATACGGCAACTGGAAAACGACAAACTAAAAAAAAAAAATTAAACCATGAAAATGACAAACTAAAAAAAAAAGAAAAAAATAATCAAAACATGATTATCTATTGATGATCATATTTACATACAGGTAATATAGATGTGCACAACTATGCAGGTGCATAGAAATTATATTCCTATATAATTATATATAATATTAAATAACTTCTGACCTACTGGTCTGTTTTGGATGATTTTACTACCAAAATGTTTATCTCAATAAGATGATTCTACCAAGCCCAAAATTATCAAAATCCAATTACATGGTTACAAGATCACTAAAGTTTTGCATTATTCTATATATATATTAAAATTTATATGGTGCAAGAAGCCTATACTAGACAATAAAATAGTATAATTTTAAAATGCATCAACTTTTTGTAGAGACAATATTTTTAAAAGATATTTGGCAAATTTGTAGAGCTTATTATAACTAACAAAGTTACTAGTCAGATTTTTTACAAAGTTACCAGTTAGTTTTTAAAAACTTTTTGTACAAAAAATTATAGTAATTTAAAAATTAAAACATGTTGAATATAGGCTTTTTGCACCATATATATAATAATACAAAACCTTAATCATAATTTCACTTCAACTCTTTCTGATAATCACTTGAACCAAATTTTCCAACTGAAAAAAAACAAAAAGTTTTTTTTTAGAGCGTTACATATACTTAATGTATAGTAGGATAACACAGCTTATAGTTTTATAAAGGTCAACTTTCTGTAGTGACTCTTTTGTAAATTCGGCATGCAAGCCAAAAGCGTCTTCCTACAAGTCGAGTGGCTGGTGTTGATGCCCTTGTACGAGAAATTTTGGTGGAAACAAAAAACCTCTCCGTCGATGAAATAAGCTATGGCAAAACAGTGGGGAATAACAAAAAATAAGTTTTATCTAGAACATACTCTCTTTCAAGTTTGATACAAGTGACGTCTTACTCCCCTTTGGACTTATTTCAACAAAGTGGTCATTCTGGCTTACTCTTCCAAAATATCGACAATGTTTACCCCTCAATCTGGAAATGCGGCTACCATATTGGAATCAAGTCACGAGTAAATTTAGGTTCTGAAATAAACAATAAATGACACGTGTTTGTTTTTGGAGGAAACCTCGCATTGAAATTTCTTTCTATAATTTTCTCTTAGCCATAGTTCTTTTTTTTCTTTTTTTTTACACACCTATCTCTACAGTTTTATAGGTTAAAGGCCATTTTTTCTAGTAATAGTTTTTCGCCTATATATGATAATTTGAGTTTAGTTAGAATAGAGACTACTTTTCTTAGTATCATGTAATTTTTAAAATAGTCCACCTTGGTGCCAGGTCTTAATTGACCTGAGGCCTTGCTTTTCCTTTTTTTCTTTTTTCTACTATTTGTTTTCTTGTTTTCTCTGCTTTTTCATTTTCTTTTTTACTCCTTTTTTTGTATTTTGCCCTTTATTAGTTTAGTTTTTCCTTCCACTTCCAAGGATATTTTCTTTGGGAATGCCCTTGTATAGTGGAGCGAGGCTGATGGACTAGTTGGTGTCTTCCAAAATGCCGTGCGGCAATTCACATTTGGATTAGTTGTCTAAATCAGATGATGCCAGTATTGTTTATTCTTTGTCCTTCGGGTATTTGTACTTTTTTAAAGTATAATAAATAAAGAGGTCGTATTTGGCAAGTCTTGCCTAAGAGAAAAAAAAATACAAAACCTTAATTAATGATCTTGTGACCCTGTAGTCAGATTTTAATGATTTTGGGCTTGTTAGAATCATTTCATTGAGACAAACATTTTGGTAGTAAAATCATCCAAAACAGACAGTAGAAAAAAGTTACTTAATATTAAATAATATACTGTATATATTATATATATATTATATACTATATAAATTTAATATATATATTATACATATTGTATATAGACATAATTACTATCCTGACCCATGTATCCATGGTATAAATCATGTGATAAATGGCACATTTCTTATATATATAAATTATTATTTTTTTTTATTATTTAATAGCATTCTGATTGGCGCACTAGTTGCTATTAACAATTTATAATATTTATTATATAGACACATATACAACTAGCCATATGTGCACTTTTGATATAGTCTGCCCACAGATTCTACACTAGTTGCTGTACCTGCAACCCAACTATGGAACTTGCCTATTTAAACCTTCTGATTAGTGTTTGCAAGAACCAGACCAGGCGGGTATTTTTAAAGATCCGGATCTGGTCCGAAAACAAATACAGATCTAAATTAAGGGTCTGTCACTTTATAACAAAGGTTCAGGTCTAGTCTGGGTCCATAAAATTCTTCAAGGAAATTGTATTGTTGTACGTCAGAATAGAAACTTGGTATTTAGAATCAATTTAAGTTGATTCTAAATACACTTATATGAAATGAAATTTTAAATTTACTCAAATCGGTAAAAAATTTCAAAAGGTGATTCCGAATCTATTTAGCGCATATTTAATTAAAGCATTAAATTAATTTAATCATCAGATATAATATTTATATATGTATGTTCTGTATCATTTCTCAACTTTTACCAATTATTAATTGACTAGTTTCATTAATAAAATTGCAATCAGCATAAAATTAATAGTCATTTATTCCTTATAATCTTGATTTTATTAACAACTTTAACCTATTTTATTTATGAAGAAGAGTTTATAGACTTCTTAAAGAACATAATAATTTATTTACTGCTAAGAAAATATTTATTCGATGCCAAAAAACAGCGATTATAAATAATATAGGCTGAAAATTCCAAGTGACGACCATGAGAAAATATCAGGTATTGTACTTTAAAAGTTAGAATTTTATGTGGCAGGAGCGTTACATCAATGTGAAGCTGTAACATACGAAGTCCCTATATGCATCCATTCCCTTGCTTTGCCGTGTGCATTTATTAGGTGCGAATGGCATTAAATTTACAATATAATACACTACGTTAAAAAAATAATAGACTGAACCGGGTTTACCCGGACAGACCTAAATGTGGGTCCTGGTCTGTATACTCATGGGTCCGGGTCCGGTCCATTGACCGGACCAGACTGGACTGGACCCAGACCGGACCCGAATCTTTTGTAGAATACTACTTTTGATCCATGCTTTGTTTATCAATTTTTATCTAAAATATCAAATATAGTATCACAAAGTTATTTTTAATAAAGCATTATCATCTTAGAGCTACTTTACCTTTGCAAGAAATTCTGGCTATCGCATTATATGTTACACACATATAATATGATGTTTTCAGCAACTATACTATCAGGGTTAGTATAAATAAAATTCAGACAATAGAAATTTGTTTGATATTTAGTGTCTGAATTGTCCTATCAATTGGACAGAATATATGAAATTGAATCACCTCATACATTATTAGCATTAGTATTAAAAAACAAACCTACACAAATTAGTATATTTGGTATAGGTAAGCAAATCTATATAGTATATAAAAATCTGTATATATGTACATAATATTGTTAGAGTTAGAAGTTACAGTTGAATAGTATAGTTATTATAGGTTGGTTGTAGTAAATAACCTAGTTATACATAGGTTCATATTCTGTACCAAAGGAATGGAATTTAAATAGAAACCCATATGTATAACTGGGTTATTCATTACAACCTATACAATAACCATCTTATTGTACAGTATCTAACATAACAATTACATGCCAATAAGTAAATAAAAAAATAAAATTATTACATTAGATCTGTGCAACAGGGTTTTAAAATCAGACTGTTAGATTTCTATCAATATACTTAATTGATCATTAGTATTGAACGCATTACTGGATATTAGAAAATCATTTGAATTGTTCTATGCAATATTATCAAACATTGTTCAATTCTAACTGTAACTGTGTCTCATTGAATACTGGCATCATATAAAACAATTTGGAAATATTCAATATCCAGTAAATAAACATCAGATATACAACTTGTCCAATCCTGATGCTATGGCATCAACCAATACTTGTAGTTAGAATTACTTTAAACTGATATGTCACATTATACTGCTCTTGTAAGATTTGGTCCAACTTCAGTACCAACCTCTATTGGTAGTATTGTCAAAGATCTACCTCTTTACTCAAGGCTTGCCAAATGGGTTTTTATTCTTCTGGTTTCTTGGATTTGTTTTTGTAACCTCACACAATTGTATCCAAGAGCTCTTATCTGAAATGGTAAAACCAAAACTACAGGTTATATACCCAATTAATTAATGAGAATTGGTTATCAGAACACAGGTCTATTTTTAAAAAACATCACTAGTGGGATTCGAACTCTCAGCCTGTCACTTGGAGATGACAATTTGGCAACTTTCCTATATTGTCACATCCTCATATATGTAAATTATTATATAAAACAACTTTATTTAATATACAGTAATCAATTTACTTGTATAAAATAAAAGTTTTATATATAGCAATAATTGAAATCAATTAGATTTTTATTTTATAATAATTTTTTTTATTATTAATATTATAATTAGGTATATATCTTATTTTGTAATTTTATCAAAATAAATTTATTATATACTTAATAATTATTATAAACAAAATTTAGTAACTATAATTATATCATGTTTGTGACTATATAAAGAGTAAAGTAATATAAAATTAAGACAATTACTATTTGTACACGGGTGTTTGAACACGGGTGAATAAAACCAGCCAATATCCCAAAATTTTGATTATGAAATCTCTTTTTGGCTTCTAACAAAAAAAATTCTTTGCGAAATTTTGGTATAAATTATACTTCACCCCAATCCCAAATCTACCCTTACTCTAACCATAAGAAAGGGCTTAATTTTTCATTCATAGAAATTGTTTTGATTTGCATGTTACTCAAATTTCAAATTATGAATTAATAAAATTAATACCCGTGTACCATACACCCGTGTATAATTAGTAAAAATCTAAAATTAATTGGTAAAAATAAATTTGTGACTAAATTGAGTTTGTATTTATATTGAGTATAAATATCAAGATATGAATATAATAAATACATATCTGCTAATCTGTGTAATACCCTAAAATTGATTTAATAGTAGATCATATATAATTTAAGACAAAATGTACTACAAGGACTGATAGACAAATGCAAAGACTACCAAAATTAATAAGCACATAGTTTATACTTGAAAGAACTTATGTACAAAATAATCAGTGGATTGGTGAAATAATCAGTTCACTTACTTATAGCAAGTCTTCAAGTAGCAGTCTTTAAAGTATGTTTATTCTATACGTAGAAGTTCAATTAATGACTCGAACAGCTAGTAATTTTTGCTATTTCAATTTCTAGTTGTTGTTCAAGTTCATACTGTTAAATTCATAATACTTACTATCGCAAGACTTATTTATTGTGCTAATTTAGTTAGCAGTTTGATTAGGGATGAAAAAAACGATTTAGACAGTTTTTTAGGTTTTTTAAAAGATTATAAAAAACATTTTAAACCATTGGCGCTTCTGGTTGGTAACTAACTATCTATATATCTGGCCGTCCTGTTGGTGTTATTTCGGGAATTTGGGATAACTTCCCCCTGCTACTATCCCTTTTTGCACTCCTATTAAAATCTCCTTGGGTCTTAATCCAAACTTGTCGGGTCATACTAAACTTAAACAGGTCAAAGTTAATTTAGCGTCGTAACTCTCGAATTAACTTATATCTTAAGGAAATCAGTTAAAATAAATAAATAAATAAATATGTCATTATGACTATGTCAAAGTGTATTAAACCATTTAAATCAAACGAACATATTTTTTATTATTGTGTTTTAAAACATTTTCCATCTCCCGATTAGTTAGTCAAGATCGAACCCGTTTTTTTTTTTAATCAAAAAATTGTGCTAAACAAGCAACTTATTTCTCATATCTGTAGACTTTTATTATACACTAATCTCACTGCTAAAACCTACTGCAAAGCCTAATTTCACCCTAATTTCATTACTAACTCTACTATAATCATTAACCCACCCAATTTAACCTTAACCTAGACTACAAGAAAAGTCTATTGCCACTGCTAGTTGTACAAACGCGACAATAGTAAATGGCATTGGCACAAGGGGCCTAAAATACCCACATGACAAACGGAAGTAAGAACCTTGAAAATGTCAATACTAATGCGAAGAAACCTATAAACAACAATGCAATTAACCATTAACCACAAGTAATGAAACGTCAACAAAGATGCCACCAAGCAATAGCAAGTGACGAAACCAACAAGCGACGGTACCTACAACCTACAAGCGACAACGTATTCAAGCAACTACACCACTTATGTCAGACGATGACACCTATGAATGCGAGATCTACAAGCGACGACTCTTTACTACGATGCAACGACTCCTACTACGATGACATCTACAAGCGACGACATGCGAAAGTAAGATCAGCATGCACCAAAAAATACGCCCTATACATATAAAAGGTAGATTAATAAAAAAAAAGAAAAAAACCGATACATATAAAAAAAACATATCTGATATGTGAATCTGTGTAACATGTAGTGCATTTTATAGTTATAGAATTGCAAAACGAATACAGTACAAAGTAGTATACTATACCATTATGATTTTGGTGGTCTAAATCAAATGACTCTGATTGGTTTATTATAATTTGAGGGATCTACAAAAAAAGGTCCAATTCCACAAATTAGCCGATATGATAGTAAACTTTTTACTAAGTAAATTTATCTTTGCATAATAGATAAAACTGTACAACAAAATAATTTTTTTTTATTCTTTAATAGTCTTGTCAGATTTTTTTATTAATAATATAAAATAGCTTTTTTATCTAATTAATTTCTTTTGTTGTATTATTAGATTAAATATTAATTATAAATTATTTTAGAACTTAATTTGATAATTACTTGTATCCAAAATTTTCAAAACTTTTTTTCAACAATTAATACAAACTTCAGAAGAAAACTATAAAATAGTATTTATTATTTATAGATAAAGATCATAGACTAACTGCTAATAGCTTCAAAGTTCATTATTTACTATAGGAATAGCACTTGTTTAGAGACAAAGTTTATAGACTGCCTGCTAACAAGCTTAGAGTTTATTACTTATTAGCAAAAAATAAGTACTTGGTTTAAAAGTGGTTTAGAATTCAAAAAGGTATAAAAATAAGTATGAAATTTTTAAGAAAAAAAACTACAGTTCTTAAAAAACTACAAATAAAATATTTGGTATTAATAGCTTTTTCAAAATTTTAACAAAGTGGGCTTTCAGTATATCTTCTCCAAAAGATCAGCAGTGTTTACTCTGTCCAAATTGGGTGTTGTCTAAAGCCTTGTACCCAAATGACCAATTACTTAGATCAATAATCACAATGTGATTATTGAAAATTCAAATCTTTTATAACTTTAAACAAAAATATCTCAGCAAATATTTAACTAAATTTTATGATTTTTTTTTATTTTAATTCTACATATTTGTAGAATTGAAATAAAAAAGAAATTTATTGAATTTTGTTGGTTTTTGTCAGGATATTTTTTCACAAAGTTTGAAAAAATTTTGCTATAGCTGTTATTTTTGATTAAAATAATAGCTATGGCAAAATTTTTCCAAACTTTGTGCAAAGATATTCTGACAAAAACCAACAAAATTTGATAAATTTTTTTTTATTTTGATTTACAGATATATAAAATTAAATAAAAAAATTTTATCGATTTGATTGAATACTTCTATAATATTTTCACTCAATATTTAAAACAATTTACTACAGCAATTATTTTTGAATTTTTTAAAAAATTTTGAACTAAGATATCTCGACTATTTAATTCTACAAATATATAAAAAAATTTCATTGAATTTTATTGAGGGCTGTTGAGATATCTTAGCTCAAAGTTTGAAAATTTTTAAACCATTTATCAATTATTTTAGCAGAATGTATTAAGCAAAAATATCTTAGCATTTACCTATTAAACTTGATAATTTTTTTTTGATCCCAAAATATTTAGAGTTTAAATAATAAAAATTTAATTTAATAGTTGCTGAGATATCTTTGCTTAAAATTTTGAAAATTTTGTTGTAGCTATTAAATGTTTTAAATGTTTTACAATATCTCAGCAACTATTCAATACAATTTAATAAATTTATTATTATTATTATAATTATTATTATTATTTATTATTATTATTATGGGGGTTAGTTAAAGCGGAGTTAACTCAATATATGATTTATATACTGTATATATAAAAAAATTTCTAACTGCATCAAAAAAGTAATCCTAATCCTAACTAAATTTCATTTTGCTTTAGCTGACCCCTATTATGAGAAAATAAATTTGTCACATCTGTGACATAACACGTCTAGAGATGGGCACTATGTGCATAACTGTATACATGCATACAATTAATTCTGGTTAGCATTAAGAAATTAAATTTATAACTTTGGTCAAAACATGCATGCATGTATTTAAAAAATGCATGCGCATGTGCATACTAAAATGAAAATTTTGTATTTTGCCTATCTCTAGTTATGCCCCTGATTTGACCAATCAAATCGCACGATTTTATAAATAAAAAAAATTTTTTTTCATCTTAGACCCAACGCGCCTCTTTTATGTATCCCTCCTTAACAACCTTTTCACCTAATCACTGATACCCCATCTGGCTTGCCTTATACTGCCCAAACAGTTCTCTTCTAATAGGGTTCTAGCTGCTAAGAGTTCTATGGCGATGAGTACTTTATCCGGCTTGCCTTTCGCCGCCCAAATGTGGGTTTGCTGATATTATTTATACTTCCTGCAGGATTGTTCGATCTTTCTTAGTCCAACTTCTGTGTATACGTAATCATTACACTGAGAATGCTGCCATCAAGTTCGTGCCTCATTGGACTGTCCTTACATCTTGTATGACTTCGGTTATTCCTAATTGGGTTCTGACTTTCAAATTCTATTTGCTGCCAAGCGGTATTGAACTGGCAACCTTCGATTGGAGACCTGGGAGCATAACCGCCATGCTATCGACCTGCAGGTCCTATAAATAAAAAATTTTATTTTTTAAAAATTAAAAATTTTACTTAATAAAGTGTAAAATATACAAAAATATTACCAATATCCATAACTGTCACGAATATATAGTGTAAATAAGTGCCAATCATGCTTATTGGCTTTATAAATAGAATCAAGAATAATTAACCATCTAAATTGTCAAAGCTGTTCCGTATTTCTTTATGGCATTAACAATTAATAAAGTGAATAATTTTTTATTGCTTCTGTCTTAACTAGAACCCAAGCTGTCTCTAAACATTTAAGCCTTTCACTATCCTCTAATGTGTATATATAATTTGGTGAATCTTGATACTGTTCAACCAAAACTTTAAATTCTGTCACAAATTTAAATACTTTGATTTTGGTGTTATTGATATTCTTTCTTCTCAGGTACTTGATTTGTTATGCTTGGTAAAATGACAGTAATATGTCTTTCAAGAATTTCTATTCATATGATTTTTATAACTGAATTGAGTCCATATGTTTGTGACCAAAGGCCACCACTCACTGTCAAATTCATCTAGTGAAATCTCAACTGGTTGATTAAGATTAAAAAGAAAATTGTGCTTCTGGTTAGGAGTTAAGCTTATAATATCAAGGGAGTTTTTTTTAAGAAAAAAATTTAATGAAAATGTTTTTTTAAAAAAAAAAATTTAAGTTTTTTTTAAAAAAAAAATTTTAAGTTTTTTTTTAAAACAAAAATCTAGGCATCTGTTTTTTTTACAAATTAGTAATAAGTGGGCACATATAGGCAGCAGGTTGCTTTAATAAATAATAAAAAATATGTGCATATTTGGCTGTTTTATATTAGTATTTAAAATATTTTGATGAAAAAGAACTATGCAAAACTTTTATCAGTTAACTTTACTTTCGTTTGCATTAAAGTTAAAAAAAGATTAAAAAAAATACATGTAGTACATATATGCAGTATTGTATGTTTTGCCCTTTTTTGGCCTTGTCCACGTCCAAAATGTCCAAGTGTCCAAGATTGTCCAAAGCTTATACAGGCTTTAATAATTATTAAATTTGTCTAAAAAATATATAATTATATATTTTTTGAGGTGCTGAACACATTCCAGTTAAAATTAAAATAGATTGTCTTAATAAAATTTTAAGTAATTTTACTTTATTTAATTGTCCAAAATTGTCCAAACTACTGTCCAAAGCTGTCCTATGACAACACTGCATACATGCATATGTGCATACTTATGTATGTATGTCATATCAGATATCAAATAGTTCTGTAGTTAGGTGATTATTGATAATCATATATATCAATAATCACATCATATGGATACAAGGCTTTAGTCATCCCCCAAATTGGAAAAATATCTACCATATTGAATTCAAGATCACAAGTATATTTTGAAACCAAAATAAACAATAAATGACATGTGTGATTTTTTGAAAAAACTATTAGTGAAACTTTCTGATAGAATATTCTAGAATATTTATATTTTTTTTCTTTTTCATTTCTTTTCTAATATATATATATTAGGCTATATTATTTTTTTTGCTTTTTTCATCTTGTCCTTTTTTATTTTTTTTTTGGTTTTTCACTTAGATTGTATAGTTTTTCTCTATTTTTCTTATCCTTTTATTTTTGTTTCTTATATATTCTTTTTATATATTTTGTTTTTGTTAGTTCTAGTATACAGATAATAGTTAGTAAACTGTTCTGCTAAAATTTAGATAAAAGAAGTTTTTAAGAAAAGAAGTGGTCATAACAAGCTATAGAACTTAGCTAGTAATTTATTACTTGGGCTTAGTTAAAACTATAGTAATAGTAAAGCAAATTTTACTCTGGCAGATCACAAACAGGTGCTTTGAATAAGGGTAATAACAGATATTATATAATATTTAGAGAGGAAGGGGTCTCTAAAATCTTATATTAAATATAAAAGTTCATAATAGCCAATTAAATTTCGCTTATGTAGGGGAAAGTGGGATAAAGGGTATAGTAAAATAATATTACGCAATATATATTACTACCCTAACTGGATAAGCTGTTTTTTATTAGTTTTCTAGCAGGATTTTAGTATACAGATGGTTCTGTTGCCAAAACTTCTTATTTTGCTTACAGGACTTGATTATAAGGCTATAATACTAAAAGTAGCAATAGTATTTAATAATGTAACTATCTTCATTAATTAATAAAAAATGGCATGATCACTAGGCTAATGTTAAAAAAAATTTTTCTGGTTGTATCTTATCTAGCTTTAATTTAAACTACTTTACTAATTAAATTACTATTAAATTTACTATTTTACTAAAATTTATTAAAGTTAAATATATAGGGAAAAGCTAGTAAAAATAGAACAAATTTTTTTAAATAAATGTTTTCTTAATTTTAAGCTTAAATATCTTGTAAACTATTTTATTTAATTCTAGATAAGTCTAAAATTAAAATAAAAAAATTTTATTTTATTAAAATTGGTTAAATAGTTGCAAGATATTTTAAAGTAATTATATTTTAATAGTAATCACATTACTAAATTTTTTACAATAATATTCAATTAAAATTAGGTAATGATTATTTGTTATATATATTGTATAACTTAGACAGATTTTGTATAACTTAGGCAAATTAAATAGTAAAAATATATAAAAATTGATTTTATTATATTTGTCAAATGATTAGGGGCATGCCATTTATCACGTGATATTTTTTACTTAGTAGCCACTCCTATCCATGTATGGTGTGATCACTTTATCTAATTCTGATTGATTAATATAATATATAGATATGATCACTACCTCTGATCATGTATCCATAGTAAAAATCACGTGATAAATGGCATGCCCCTTACTATTAAATATAGTAATTATTCATTTTACTCTTAATTTAAAAATTAAAAAAATTACTAAAAACAATTTGTTCTATTTACTAATATTCTTTCTATATTACCAAAACAAAGATATTAATTTCAAAACATTTTTAAAATAATATACTAGACTAGAGTTAGAATCAGGATATATTTTTATTATCCGTATATAAATAAAATCAAAAAATATATCTGGATTAATCTATTTTAAATCCAGATATAAATATATCCGAATGTATCTGAATATAAATATATATCCAGATATAAATTTATATTCGGATTTACTTTCTATCCGGATATATATTTATATCCAGATATAAATATATATCCGGATATAAATTTATATCCATATGTAAATTTATATCTGGATGTAAATGTATATCCAGATATAATTTTATATCTGGATATAAATTTATATTCAGATATAAATTTATATCCAGATAGAAAATAAATCCAGATAGAAAGTATATAAACGTAATATAAATAGAAGGATTTTTGTATGATTGGCTAATAAACCTACTAACAACTAGGGCTAAACACTGATCTATATCTATATCCGACGCATCTGACGCAGAAATTTGGAGATAGCCCTGTAAAAAATCCCATAGATTAGATATATCCGGATATATATTTATATCTGAATATATATTTAATAACGAATATATATTTTTATTCAGATATATATTTATATCCAGATATAAATATATATCCGGATATAAGTATATGTCTGGATATATATTTATATCGAGATTTATTTATTATATCAGGATTTATATTATATCCGGATACAGATATTCAAAAAATTGAATCTGGATTTATTTAAAATCCTTATTAATCCAGATATAAATATATATCTGGATTCAACTACTATCTCTATACTAGACTTTAATTGGCTTTTAATAATCTTATTTGAACTAAAGTTTAGAAAAGTTTATAATATAAAGTAAATGTGAGTATTGTAGCCAGAGGAGTATTGTAGCCAAGTAATTGTCCTGAGCATAGCGAAGGACGCTTAATTACTAGGTAAAGTGATACAAAAGTTACCTTTTTGATGCTTCAAAAGTATTGTTCCTGATGCATTTGTAATAAAAATATCAAAAACACAACTTTGTAATTTTTGTCTGTCTCTACTTGCATATTGTATAATACAATAGTATAATATGATTGGGTGAGATACAAGTATATTATACAAAAGGCCAGTATATTGTTTTCGCTAGTGATTTAAGTACATAGTTTTAGTCAGCTAGCTTAGCCAGCTGACTAAATCATCGGCTAAGCGGCTAGCTAACGGCTAACTATTGACCTGCATTCAGAATATTTCATGATATTTTTTATGAGTACTTTAGTGTCAATTTATTTTTCTTTTCAGAATTCATTAGATTCTTATAATAGTTAGCTTTTTAGCTGCATTAGCTAGCCGATTACATTATATCAGCTGGCTTAGCCGGTTAAGCCGGCTTAGCTGCAGCTGCATTAGCCGGCTAAATTACTAGTTTTCGCAAAAATAATTTTTGGTTACATGCTACTAATGTTGTGCAATATTACACAAACCTTAATTTGGTAACTTATATCAAATCAGGTTCATTAAACAAATCTGAACCAAAATTAGATTTATTTGAACCAAGACCAGGTAATTTTAACCAAACTAGGGTTTTTTGAGGTTTTTGAACCAAGAATTGGTTTTTTTGATAGTTCAAAAACCAAGTTTAGAGTTATTTAAGCCAAGACCAGGTTCATTTAAACCAAGACAGATTTATTTGAACCAAACTGGGTTTATTTGAACCAAAATTATACAAAAAACAAAAAGTTAAAATAGATATGATTTCGCTCAGGACTTACAACGGTTCCTGTTTACTAGTATATATATTTTGTGATTTAGTGATTAGAATTGAATAAATTTTATATCATTCAATTTATCTTATCAAGATGAATTGAATAGTAATAAGATCTTCTGTAACTTTACCTGCTGATTACCTGTACCCAGTGTTGTCACTTGGATGTGTCCATACTATGTTTTTTGTCCAATGTTTAAGATTGTCCAAAATCACATCCAAGCCTATGTCCTATGATTAACTAATCAATAAAGTAATTTAAAAAAATATATAATTATATATTTTTTTAGGTGCTGGACTCATTGGTGAAAAAATTAAAATAGATTGATTATCTTAATAAAATTTTAAGTAATTTTAATTTGAAAAAATGTCCAAAATGTCCAAAAAACGTTCAAGTGACAACACTGCCTGTACCAACAAAATGCTAACACTTCAGAAGTAAAGTCTCAAAAAAACAGTAGAAAAACCAACGAAAACATGCAAGTATCTGCTAACAGCTTTAGAGTTTGTCACTTACCAAAAAACTAGTACTTGTCATTTAGAGGTAAAGTTCATAGACTACCTGCTAACAAGCTTAGAGTTTATTACTCACCACAACCAGTAAAGTACTTGGTGGCTCTCTGATAGATTTTGGACTATATGGGAAGAACCACCATCCTTACTATAGTTACACGTGAACTCTTTTTGGTGTTGCTGGTTTGTGAAGAATTTTCAAAAAGTGGGCATTTTGGCATACCACCTCCAAAAGATCTGCAGTATTTACTGCTTCCAAAAGAAAAGGCACCTACCATATTGGATACAATGGTCATGACGTGAAAAGACATGTAAGACTTATGGGGAAACCACTGAAAGAAGATTCTAGAAGCTCTGTTTTAAGCAGTCCAGTCTATATGACTGCTTTTTGTTTAACATACTGGGACCTGGGCCGGTTATACCGGGACAAGTTTATCGATGATAACAATTTTTATTTTAAAAGTCTGGAAACTTAAACTTTACTCAGCTAATAGTTAGAACTCAAATAAAGTTTGATTGTAGCGGAAAGCCATCATGAAATCTGAGTTTTTTTTCTCTACTTGTTAGATATTAATATATTATTTCCTTCTGCATGTAATAATATAAATTTAATAAATGGAAAGAGCAAGGTCTCAGTTATAAAACAAAAAAAAAAAAGATAAATTGAATAGTATAAAATTCACCCAATCCTAATTACTAAATCACAAAATATTATCATTTATGCAAAATATAAGTTTTTGTATATATTTGAATTTATTATTAGAATAAATCTAACTATAACCCATAGTGACGATTACTATAGTCATGTGACCAGATGAATATTTATAGTATATTACTATAACACAAATAATATAAAATTATCAAATATATAGCACATTATACAGTACATATAAAATTTATTTTACAAGAATTTTCCACTATATATGTAGCAAATTACCAAATTATTCTTGAATCAATAAATAATATGTCAGAATGTACATATGTACTGGGTCATTTAATAAATTATTCAATATAATCTCATCATCACATAGTTGCCATATACTGCTCGATTCACTTGCAGCTAGGTAGCAGTCTCGCAAAGTGTATATCTAAAAAATCTCAGTTTTTAGTACCTTTTTTTAATGGCAACATTTATCTACATAAAAATATACATGATTTATATAAAACTTTCTTTTAATTTAAATATATACAAAGCTTCATAATGAATAAAAAATTGCTTTAAATATTAAAATAGACTGTTAGTATTCAGAGTTCATATCGCTAAATAAACAAGGAACGAAAAAAAGCATTTGTTTAATACTTATCTAACATCGAATATGCGATTTCATTTTATTATCTAATAAATAAATCAAGCTATTACTAAGCTATCAAAATCATAATTAAAAATCATGATTTTGATAGCTTAATAAGGGGAGTGACAAAAATTAGATGATTTTTAGAAAGGGTGAGAGTAAAAAAAGGTGAAATTATATATAAGAACCTGACTATATATATATTAAGGAAGAGGGAGAGATGTAGACCTTTGATAAAAATAATTAAATGATTAATGACATGGCCCTAATCCCATATCAAGTATGAAGTCCCTACAGAGATTTAAAGATCCTGTTCATCGTTTGTTCTATTTCTGTTATTGTACTTGTTTTCGAATACTAACTTTACGCCTATATCATTTGTAGTTTCTGAATCTATCGATAAGCTGTTAAAAGATTCTAATGAATTTACATCTAAAACCCAAAAAATCATAAAAGTGTTAAACATTTTAATAACAAAGAATAATGAGAAATTACGATACCAACTCACCTTCTATAATAATAATTTCTTTATAAGCACATTGCTAAATGTACAATAAAGAAAATGTACTACAAATAAACACAATAATCAAAAAAGCACTCAAAGAAAATTCAGTAGAGAAAGAATTGTGACAGCAAGAGGTTGAAAAATGCTATGAAATGCATGACGCATCACTAAACTATAAAAAAGCACTAATATGGTACAGTAATGAAAAGACACATAGTAACGAAAAGTTACAGGAACGAAAAAACACAGTTAGTGGTAAAACAAGCAACTGAATTTGTAATCAAAGTAGTAATGCCTTTGTTAATGCAAATAGCAAATGTAAGCTAGATAAAAAAAGGCTAAAATGCACGTTGTGCTCTAAACTACAAAAAAATGTTAATATAGTAACAAAAAGACACTACTACTAGTAAAATAAGCAAGAAAGCAAATCTGTGTATAGTATTAGAAATTCGAACACTGTAATACCATAGAAATAAAAAAGCTAAAGTAAAAAGATATAGATTAACTTTAGATAAATGATTGTATATTGTACATACATGCATGTGTATCACATAACCATGGTGATGATCACCATGTGTTATTTTAATTATATTTCTTATTATTAAATATTTATAAAATGATCTTTAATGGACTATCAAAACTGGAGTACCTAAAACTAAAAAAGAACTGAACAACAAAAACCTTCAGAGGAGAGGGTCCACCAACCTGGCTGCCAGAAATGCACTAGAAAAAAAGGATCTATATTTCAAAAGTAGGTACTAAGAAAAAAAACCAAAGTATAAACCTTGATAAATATGTAAATTATAATATCTAGTCGAAAAATACTATTTTACCAAGTTTTCTGTTAAGAATAAGCTAGTTGGTACTCTTAGGTATTAAAGAAGTTCTAAAGGGCATTGAAAAAAGATCCAAAATATCATTGATGTTTTGGTGAATTGGTTAAGATTAGTCAAAAAGCAAAACATTAGAAAAATTAAATAAACAACTTTTGTAGTTGGGTTGCAGATATGATAGCTAGTGTAATGCCTTTAGATGGACCACTTAAATTAGTTACCAAAAGTGTATGTATGGCTAGTTGTACTCCCATCCAAGGATAATTTTTGATGAGTAAACTAAATAAATTATATCTCTCAAAACAGGCACTTTATAAATCAAAAAAAAAACAAATATATATAGAATATTTAATAGTTAATAACTTCTAATCTACTGGTCTGTTTTGACCAATTTTACTACCAAAATGACTATCTTAGTGAGATGATTCTAACAAGTATAAATTGTCAAAATCCAATTACAGGATCCTAAGATCAATATAGATTTATCTTATTTTATAAAATTATATTAATAAATCTGCAAAATTTTTATATATTTATCATTAACAATCTTGAGATCCTATAATTAAATTTTAATGATTTTGTACTTGTTAGAATTGTCTCACTAAGATGTTTATTTTGGTAGTAAAATTATTCAAAATAGACCAGTAAATCAAAAGTTATTTGTGTTAAATAATTGGCCACAATACCCTTCTAGAATTAGTTTTTATATTATATTTGTGTACTAATTATTTATATTTAAAACAATATATAATATAAAGAAATTTTCACAGTAATATAAGACCATGGCCATCTAGTACAAATATCATATTTTACGAATTTTAGCAAAAACTTTCAAAATTTGAGAAGCAAAAAAACAGTTTTTGGCAATTATTTTGGTATCCAGTGGTTCAATTTGAATAAACTTTTTTTATATAAAGCTCTCAGTGAAGCATATCTAAAAAAAAAAATTTATTCAATTCTAATTACTATCAGAAGTTATTTCATAAATATTGTTTTGTTATTTTTAGCAAATAGGTCAAAATTGGCCAAAATCCAGTTATGACCTATATGAAAAATGTCTGGGTACTATAGCAGTCATCCGATTTGTCACACAAATATTAGATGTAAATTTCATATATATGAAATTTGAAAAAATTACATATAAAATTACTATAAACTTTGAACCAATGATATTTTTCAACCTACATATTAACTTAAAATTAAATTTTGTGATTATATAGAGCAAAAGGAGGTGAATAAAATATGAAATTTATATGTGACATATCGGATGACTGATAGTGGAATTTACCTAAAGCCAACATATTTTATATATAGATACCAATTTTTTTAGCTGTAGCATAACCTAATTATCTAATAAAAATGCAAAAAAACTTAATAAAATTTTACAATTAATTAATAACATTTAAATTTTTGATAATAAATTCAAATTTTGTTGTATTTTTTATATATAAATGCCAAAAATTTTATTTAAATTAATAATATAATAGTTTAAAAATAAAATATTTAAAAAAATTTATTAATAGTTTAATAATTTAAACAATATGCTATAAAAATATTAATTAAATACCTTTTATTTTTAAAGAGTTATAACAATTTAAAAATTTTTTAATTAAAAGGTAAGGCTTTAGATGAATTCCACTGTAGTATATATTATTTATTAAGTATAGTTCAAATAATAAAAATTTTACAAAAATCTATTTGCTTATTAAAAAATTTATTAGTAGAAACTTTAACCTGGCCACAATTCTTTATAAAAAGAAAATTAAAATTTCATAATTTTATAATCTGTTATAATTTCTTTATATTCTACTTTTTAAAAAGGTAAATAAGACTTAAAATTATATAAAAATTTATTTTTAATAGTAAAATTATTGTTATTAGTTAAGGGCATGCCATTTATTACATAATTTTTACTATGGATATATGGTCAGAGGTAGTGATCATGTTTATATATTATATTAATCAATTAGAATTAGATAAAATGATTACACCATACATGGGTAAAAGTGGCTACTAAGTAAAAAATATTATGTAATAAATGGCACGCCCTTTAATGCTTTCTGTACTCATAAATAATAAGTTGAATACTAGATATTCTGTACTTAGGGGCTATAAATAATGTTTTACAAAAGAGGGTAAGATGAAATATAATATTTTTTCTGATAAGTAGGAAAAGTTAAAAATATAACATAATTTTTAAAAATTTGTCTAAATTCTAATCCAGTAGTCTGAATTAAATAATTTTGGTATATTCAATTTGTCTTAGTAAAAGGAGTCAAATACAGTTGACCCTCATTAATATCTACTTTATTAATATTAATCTAAGCCACAAACTAGATTTTTATAAATTTTTATATATTAACATCCTTTCATATATATCAACTTTAATATAAATTTTCATTAATATTATATGAATATAAAAATAATAGTGATTCAAATAGGTTGATATAAACGAGAGACAATTGTAGTACCAATTTCTTTATTTGAATTACTGGATCAGAAGTTATTAGCAAAATACTATTGGTTATATCTTTTCTTATAAAATTACTATATAACCAATAGTTTTTTGTAAATTTTTGTAATCCAGTGATCCAAATGATATGATTTGGTATCATTGAATTCGCCTCACTGAGACGAATCGAATGGTACCTAAATTATCTAAATCAAATTATTGTAATACAAAATATTTAAGTTTTGTAAAATTTTATATATAAACATATGGATTTTGAAAATTTTTTTATAAAGTCTAGGGGGGTCAAGAGCTACTATATAGGGTATATAATATATTTATAAATACCTCTTATTGGTTCAATGGTCATCATTAACTGTTTAATTAGGCATTGGGTATCTTGTAAACTTCACTGAAACTATAAAAAAATTGAAAATTTTATTATTATATATTAATTATGTTTTTATTATATTTTAAAAAACGTTATAATTACTTGTTATAAGTTAATAATAATAATATAAATAATATATATTAAAACTGTTTTAGTAATATTAATAAAAACATTTTTAAAACATTATTAAACTAAATAAATTTCATATTTATAGTATAATATAAATATTTATATTATATAAATATATCATATTATAATATATTTTATAATATTAAATATAATATAAATAAAACAAATCAATAATATAATGATTTAAACAAATGTGTTTACCCCAAAATCTCGCAAAAAAGATTTTTTGTTAAAATACGAAGGATGGTTTCATAAGCAAAATTACGAGATATAAGCATTTTTTAAAAATAATTTTGGTTCAAAAAATATTTTTAAAAAACTTATTTTAATATATTTTTAAAATATAATAATAATGTTTTTATAATATTTTTAATAATATTAAAATAATGTATTAAAAATATTTTAAAAAAATTATTTAAATTTATTTTTAAAATATAATAATAATATTTTTATAATATTTTTAATAATATTAAAATAATGTATTAAAAACATTTTTAAAAGTTTATTTTAAGTTATTTTTAAATAATAATAATAATGTTTTTATAATAATTTTGATAATATTAAAATAATGCTTTAAAACCATTTTTAAAAAGCTTATTTTAAACTATTTTTAAAATATAATAATAATGTTTTTATGGTATTTTTAATATATTAAAATAATGTTTTAAAAACATTTTTAAAAATTTATTTAAAGTTATTTTTAAATATAATAATAATGTTTTTATAATAATTTTTATAATATTAAAATAATGCTTTAAAAACATTTTTAAAAAATTTATTTTAAAGTATTTTTAAAATATAGCAATAATATTTTTATAATATTTTTAATAATATTAAAATAATATTTTAAAATATTTTTAAACAATTTATTTTAAACTATTTTTAAAATATCATAATAATGTTTTTATAATAATTTTATAATATTTTTAAAACAGATTTAAATTTTTATTTTATTTTTAAAATTTTTATTATATTATTAATATATTATAAAAATATTATTAAAATATTTTTTTATATAAAAGCATATTTATTATATTTTCAAAATATTATTATTTTATTATAAAAACATATATACTTTTTTTTAAGTTTCAGTAAAGAAGTGTTTTTCTTGTTACTAATTATATTGTCGAATAGATCAAAATTAGAGATAAGTAGATTAACAATCAAAAGGTATATTAGTATTTATGTAAAGTAGTTATAAATTGATCCAATATATAAGAGATATTATAGTATTTACAAATAAGAATATTTATATTAGTGATTTGTTTTTTCAGTATTATGTATTTTAGGTTTCAATAGTTAGAAATAGGTAAAGTATAAGTCCAGTTTTATTATTGTATGTTTTTTTTATATCTATCTATAATTTTGGTAGAGAATAAAAAAAAGTAGTACTTCTAAGAGCTTATGTGGTCAAGATTAATTCTCTCAGAATAGAAATAAAAAAGGTCAAGTTTGTTTTAATAATCTTTTTCATCTCTTGTGAAAAAGCAAAAAGGTTAGTATAATTCATATAAGTAGATATAGTAGTTTGGTATATTGTAAGATAGTCTTGAGGAATTTGCAACCCTCATTTTTTGTTAAAAATAAAAAATTAAGTCCTTTTAATTTTAAATTTTCAGGGTTTGCAAATAAATGTCAGTAAGATATTAAATAGTTATTTGGCAAGCAGATAAAATTATAATCAAGTCTTTGAAGTTTTCTATATTAGAGAGTAAAAAAAAAAATTTCTCTTTCAATCTTGGTATTAAATCTTGAAGAGTTAATAGAAATAAGGTTTACCAATAGGTTGAAGTGTTTATTTAGAATCGATTAGAAAATATAGAATTTTTGAAAGGCCTTATAATATCTTGCTAAGTTTTTTAGAACTGTTCAGTTGCTAATTGGAAATAGTTTATATATAGCCTTATTTAGTTTATTATATGATATAAGAAGGGTGTGGCGATTTAGGGAATTTGTTAAGTTGTCACCCCCAAGTGGCAGGTCTAGAGTTCAAATCCCACTAGAGACGATTTAGAAAAATAGGCCTGTGTACCGGTAACATTTATTCAACGATCAGTTGGGTACATTACCTGTAGTCCTTGGTTACCATCTTGAATGGGAGCTTTCGGGCGAAGTTGTGTTCTGTGACACAGGCAAATCCAAGGAACCGGAATATTTAAGACCCGTTTGGCAAGACCCGAGTAAGGAGGTAATGAAGATCTTTGACGATACTGCGGATCCGGAATTTGAGACCGAAGAACTGGACGAACACCCTGGGGCAAGTGGGGCACCAACCTGGCCGCCAGAAAACCGGAAGAAAAGGTCCTATGCTATAGAATTAGAAACCAAGGGAAGTTAACCAAAATGGCACCTAAAGCTGAGGTACAATGACCTATTCGGGCTAACTGGTTTGGTAGTTTGGGAGGGATCGGTTATAGGACTGGTGATGTAGGTATCGGGATCGGAATGAACCTTGCAAGGGCAAGGATACTGTGCGGTTTAATGGTTAGCCCTGACTGCTAGTGGTGGCCTCGGCCATTGCGAAGGTATTCAATACCTAATCTAGAAATGTATGGGACATAGAAAGATTAGGGGGGTTGTACTACACCCTCCCTAGGGTAATCCGGCAGTTGGAATGCTACTAGATTACCTATAGAATTAGGGTGCAAGTAGTATGGCAAATGTCGATCTGGTGGTCTTCAATTGAAGCAGCACGAGGTTATGTGTAGGTGTGATTGTGGTGAGTGATACAGGACAGGGGACACCAGAGAGTTTAAATGGGTAATCTCCTAGTTAGGTTACAGGTACGGCGTATAGTGTAGAACCTTCGGGCGGACTACTTAAAATAGGCAACCAAAAGTTGCACGTGTGGCTATATGTACTCTCATTAACCAAGAATGTATTATCTAAAAAATCTAATAAAAATCCACTTGCATGCGACATTGCAATATATAAAAAAAAAAAAAAAAAAAAAAAAAAAAAAAAAAAAAAAAAAAAAAAAAAAAAAAAATTATATGATATAAGTAGAAGTACTCTGGAATTAGCAATATAGCTATCTAGTAAATAGATGAAACAGAATATTTAATATAAAATTTTTATATTAGAACCAAGTTGTTATCAATTTTCAATTGGCAAAGAAAAAGAAATTGTATCATTATTATATAATAGAATTAAAATGGGTTGGGCTAGGAGTAGTAATCAAGTTTTAAAAATTATATTTAAGATGTTTTATAAATTTTATCAAAATGAATTTTATAGAAATCTTGGCAAAGTTTACTAAATAAAGTATATATTTTGTAATCTTCCAAGTGTTCAAGGCATTGAGATCAAGATTTGTTCAGTAATCTAATATAAGTTTGGTTTATAGAGAGCTTAAATAGTTGGTTATAATTTTTTTTTATTTGTGATCAAGACATTATATTGTTTTTTGTAAACCTTTAGGACTTGTATATATAGCTTATTGTTTTGATATAGTAGTTAAATATTTGTGATTTTTGTATAATTGTTTCTAGAATATAGTGCTAAGTTAGGTTTTCTATTTTTTCTAGTAAGAGTAATACTTTTTTTATTTTTTTTTTTTTGTATTCAAATTTTTATATTAAATTCTTTTAGATAGGTTTTTCTAATTATTCTTAAAGCATTTTTTGTGTATTTCATTAATTTTTCTCCAGTTATTTCTAATTTGTTGTCCTATGCTATTGGGTTACCTGTTGGTTTTTCTTACTATTTGACTATAGCTTGGTTTTTTTCTTAATTGTATTTGCTAAGCCAGTTTCTATTTAATTGTTATTATCTATAATCATTTCAAATTGTGTTGAGGTATCTTTGGAGTTAAAAACCATATTTGAGTAGTTTAACTGGTCTATTTATTGTATATATGTAGATTATTGTGTCCATTGTGGGATATTTTGAATAGGTTTTGGATAGCTTAAGTTTTGTAAAGATCTGTTTGCATATTGGATTTGTATTTGTTGTTGTTTGTTGTTGTAACATTATATTGAATTTATTAGAAGTAAACTGGATTTTTTTTTGTAAAATTTGGTTGTTATTTTATTTGTATCTTGTTTTGTATTTGGGTTTTCTTTGTGGTTTCAACTAAGAGAGAGATAGAGGTACTAGTTTTTTTTTTTTTGTTTTTTATTATATTGTTGATTTTCCTGTAGCTAAGAGAAAGAAGTGAGTATTGTATAGCTAGTTGGTTTGAACTTTTTTTGCTATGCTTGTCTGTTCCTATCAGAGACAGTACCAGAATAGTAAATAAGATGGAGATATAGAAAGCAGTTTTCTAATCTTGTTTAATATTGTAGAATAGGACAAGTAATTGTATATAATAATTCTAATAGCTATTGTACTACCTTTTTACTGTTGTACTATTGCTTATTTGTTTGATTTTTGACTTTGTTTTGATTTTCAATTCATATTTAACATTTAAAGAGACTTATATATATATACTTTAAATAATTTTTTTTTTTTTAATATTAGGAGTATAGCTCCTACTCCAATCTTTAATAATACTTTAGTAAATTGACATATGGTAATGCCATAAATACATACATATTATACACAAGTATTGAAACTAAGACTTCAGGCTATCCATAGCTAAAACCTACCAAAGACTTCTATATTCCCATTTATATAGCTGACCTGGATTTGTACATCTCTTTTCAACCAACAATTAATGTCCACATGTCTGCCACTTTACCCACATTTCCAAATTCATTACTTCCAATTTGGTGTATGCCAGGTAGGCGCTTTATGCTTTCAAATTGGTGTACCCAAAATCTGGTATACCAAAAAATTCCTTACTAGCATACTTCTCGGGGATTCATATCTCAAGCTATATAGCTGCCTCTACCTTATTGGGTAAGTATCTTAAGCCTGCATGCTGTCGCAACCAGCTGGTTTTCTGCGACTTGAAGACCCAGGATTTAACGTTCTGAATTTGGAAATGTGCAAACAACTATACTTTCCGCTATGGTGGTGAGGTCTCTGGGCATGTTTCGCAAATGCTTCCAGTGCTGAATATAGTTGGATAGCATCATGAGGCTAGGAAGAACCTGGTTTATCACTGTATGCACTTATACTAGCATATACCCGTATTGGTGGTCCCAGATCCTCTTAGTGTCCAAAGACTCCCATATGGGTATGCCCAAAGCTCCATTGGGTCTTGACACATACACGCCTTTATGCTTCCTCTTCTTATTGGCCAATTAGTTCTATCTGCTCTTGCGAAGTTCACTAAACCTGAGTACCCGGTCAGTCACTTTTTGGATTCTTTTCTCTAGTTATTCCAAACTACCAATCCAGTTGGTCCGGAAGGATCAGTCCACCAGGCTTTAAGTACCTAAGGTCTCTCTTTACTTGGTTCATGCTTTTATAACACATGCCCTTTTTTTTCAGTTTGACTCTAGTAGCCAGATCAGTATTGTTATTGGACGTGTCCAATACTATGTTTTTTGTCCAACATCAAGATTGTTCAAAACTGTCCAAGCCTATGACCAAAGCTTAAATAATTAATGAATTGATTTAATAAATATATAATTATATATTTTTTTAGGTGCTAGATTCATTTTTAAAAAAATTAAAAATAGATAATCTTAATAAAATTTTAAGTAATTTTAATTTAAAAAAATGTTCAAGATGTCTACAAAACGTCCAATATACTTTACTGGGCCAGGTTGGTGGGCCGGCCCCCTTTGCCATAGGGGCTCTTGCCTGTTCAGTTTTCCTGGTCAGTCACCGCTGAAATTCTTTTTCCTGGTACTATCGAAAGTCCTGCTACCTCTCTACTCAGAACTTGCCAAATAGGTTTCAATTGTTTCAGTCCCTTGGATTTGTTTGTGTAACTTATACAACTACACTGAAGCTCCTATTCAAGATAATAGTACCAAGGTTACAAATAATATACCCGACCGATCAATAAACAAATGATACCGTAATACAGGCCTATTTTCCAATTCGTCTCCAGTGGGATTTGAACTCTAGACCTACCACTTGGAGGTGACAACCAGAAAGCTTTTCTATGTTTCCACACCCCTACTTTTAAATAAATTTAAATAACTTAGTTGTATAAATTTACATATAAAATTGGGTGAGTCAACTCATTTGGTCTATAAGTAATTGCACTCTAATGGACATGTTCCTTGATTAATAAGTGTTAAAATTAAAAATTTTTAAAAAAATAATATATTAATTTCAAGTATTTTTATAATAATAACAAAAAATTTAACTTAATTTAGAATCCTAATAAATTGTCTAAAAAAATTTAAATCTTAAATTTTAAATTTTAATTTCTCAACATCTATTTATTAAATTGAAATAAATTTTTTTTTACAATATAAAAATACATCTATTTTATATTTATATTGCAGTTTTTAATATAGAATTCCTTGGTTTCCTCTAGCCTTCTTAAACTAAAAATTTAACCTTTTAGTTTAAAATAGAAAAGTATGAGGTGAAATGTCACATCTTCTTTCTGTAGCAGTTTAATGGTTAGCCCTGACTGCAAGTAATAGGCTTGCCCTATTG
>QKWP01000488.1:56718-91558 GCA_003550325.1 Gigaspora rosea | reverse complement strand
AAAAAAAAAAAAAAATTTACCAAAATTGATTCTAGCAGCACTCATTTCGATAGGGTCAATCTCATCAGAGAACTCACGAAGTTCTCCATCAGCAGTTACAATTTGAAAAGAGATTACTTTTTCTGGGATGGTTGAATTTGCGCATCTCGCACCATGAGAACCTGTTGCCACAATACCAGATGTTGTCACAGTATCCAATACAGTCGCAGCATCCATTGTCAATGGAGGGTCATGCTTCCTTAACTTTTTATCAAGATCTTTAAGGTATACACCTATAAATTCAATCGGATAAATTAATTAAAATACTAAATAAATAAAAAAAAAAAAATCCGAATTTGCTAATTTTTAAAAATGTTCTTTCTTACCTGCTTCAGTGGTGACTGTCCAAGTTTTCAAATTTTCATTATATTTAATTTCAATATCATTCAAATTAGTAACTATTACTAAATATCCACTAGTAACACTAAAGCTACTCCAACTATGACCCGCAGCAGCACAACGAATTTTCTTATTATTCTCCTTTGCTTTTTTTACGATTTTTTTTAAATCATGTAAATTAACAGGACGAAAAATTTCATCAGGAGTAAAGGTCTGATTTTCACCCCAATTATGCCATGTTTTTTCACCAAAATGTTCAACATTACTTTTAACCTTGGTGAGAGTGTCTTTTACGAAAGACATGGCTGTTAGAATTAATCGTGAAGAAAATTCATTTTAGAAATTTTATTAACATTTATAAAAATTTTATGTATGACTAATTGTTTACTTGTGTGGCAGGTTTGTGGCACAGGAAAACTTTTCCCGAGAGCCAAAAACTGGCAATTATATCATGGTGAAAGTTCAGATTAGATGTTAGAAGGGATAATATCAAAATTGCTCACGGACGTTTTTTTTGTTACGTTAAACCTGATCTTTGAAATATGATTCGTAGTTCATATCGTGTGCTCAATAATTGCAACTTTATCACTAAATAGGTTTAAACGTTTATATTGTACTATATAAGCAAGTATTTATTTATTAACTAACCTTTCCAAATGAGGTAACTTATATAATTTTTTTTTATTGAGATATAGATCTCTGCTGCATCAATGAATAATGAATGATTTGTCATTTGTTTATCCGAATGAGCTTATTAGAATAAAAATAAATGCCATTTGGGGTGTTTTATTTATAGCGGGGTTTTCCGCGGAGTTGATAAAATTTTTTCAATCGATTAGTTGCCAACTATAGTTGCAACTAATCGATTACGGTTATCACGTGACTAAATAATCGATTAATGTATAATTGATATTACAAAAAATATTTCATCTTTAACATTATAGTAATGATAACTTAGTATCGCTTTCATATTTAACATAACATATCATTACAAATTGAACCAGACATGGGCAATTAAATAACTAGTTATAAACAAGCGGCTTTTCATAGGGCTGGAGCCTTATGTATTAGGTTTTGAATTTAAATACCGTAACTTATATTATCATCAAAATTTGCAGTATCATATTAATAAAAATTTAATTGTTAATTTGTTAGTTTTAAGTACATATACATTTTAAGTGCACGTACGCATACAGACATAGACTTGATTTAATAATTCATATAGTTATAAAAACGGCAATCTCTGCCATTAATTAATCCCTATTATATACACGTACTTTTCAATTCTTATATTATAAAATTATAAGATATTATACAGTATATTAAACCTCGATACGAAGAATTTTGAAAATATATATTTATAGAGACATCAATCAATTAAACATCGCCTTTTGTTGATGAAAGTTGATCAAATGTCTCACGAATCATGAGCCATATCTCAACCATCCTAATCCAAACACTAAATGCTTATCCGAAAGAGCTTGTTAGAATGGAATGGTTTGATAATGATTATTTAACATAACCATAAAGAGTTTTTAGAATGGTTATTTATCGTTAACTACAAAGAGCTGTTAGAATGATTATTTTTTAACACTAATCATAAAAAAACTATTAGAATGATTATTTAACACTAATCATCAAAAGTTGTTAGAATGATGTTTGCTTGATTCGACTATTTTGATTTTCACATACACTCACATGACTGCCATCTTCATTCGATACTATTTTACATCTCGCTTATTATGTAATGGAAATTTGAAAAGACGTAGATTGTTCACTTATATTTCGCAGAATATTATAACCACAATATAGAACTTGGATTTGTATACTAAATTTAATAATAAAATCCGACGGATATCCGTTAAATTTATTATGAAAACAGATGATGGATCCAGGCTCTGTTATAATAAATTATATACTGTAAACTTGATTAAAAATGGTTAAACCGAACCTATCATTTAATGGTAGGTCTAATATCCAGTAGTGATTTTTTAAAAAAAGGTCGATTTAAGTATAACATATAAAACGATTCAAGTACCGTATAATTAAAAAAAAATGAAACATGTGACACTAAAAGAGCCACTTAAAATTATTAAAATCATTAATAAATATGAAGCGTTTATTATTATTATTATTATTAATCTGTTATGTCAAGAATCGTCCGAATCATTTTTCAATCAGTGAAATTAATAATAATTATCCGACAGGTCCTATGTGCGCAATGGACGTTTTTTGTATATATTATTCGATCACTTTCTAATCATGTGATAATTCAATTTTCTGATTTTATTTCTTTTTGCGTAACTCATAAAATTCATATTAGTGAAAGTTAAGGAAAAAAAGATTTAGCGAAGGAAAAAAGTAAAAAAAAAGTTAAATGAAAAAAATGATGAGCGAAAGTGGAAAAGTAAGCGAACGTAAAAAAGAGTAAAAGTGATTCTAATGATTAGAAAGACCGAATAATATATACGAAAAACGACAGTGCTTACGTCGGACCTTACGGATAAAAATGTTATCAGTTAAGTTGTAATGAAAACTGATTATTCGTAGGGAACAATATAAATGACGTGGCAAAGCCACGTGATTTATATAGTAACCTAGCGATAAATCAGTTATCATCCACAACCTAACCAATAACAAGTACTAGTTGTTTAGTAGATTAATATAAATTATAGTAAGTTGATAACTAGTTGATAACTAACAATTGATTGTTGATAATAAATCGATTAGTTGTTTAAATTTTTTTTAAATCGATTAGTTGAAAAATTGCCAACTAGTTGGTTTTTGGAACACTATTTCCGCAGATTACGATTTTCTTGCCAAACAATTTAATATTATGCATACCAAAAATGTTGTAACGCAAACAAAATTCTTAAAATTCATAATTCATTAAGGTTAAGACTAGTGTCAGGGTTAGGATCTGGTTTCTTATGCTGATGTTTGAGCTATGAGCGATTTTTGGCAGAACGAACGTTTGTTTTGAGTATGTATATATAACCTTTACAGGGTTGTAAGCAATATTGGCTGGTCATTTGAAATTCTAGTATAATAAACAGATAAATTTTCCTGCAAATTGTCATGATTGATTCGTGATCGAACTATTAGATCGTTTATACAAACTCCTGAAGAGGAAATAGCCAATCAGAGAGTGCAAATTTTGACTATTCCGGATCAGCCGACAAATTTTATCGAATAATTATTAATTTTTATGGCGTTCATGTGTAATTTTATAAAATACTAGACAATTAAGAGTCCTGGTTGCATGTGGTTAAAGTACTGATTGTAAATCGTCATACATCATACAAAATTAAGAATAACACTTTTATCCGGTAGATCACCGGTGATACGATCGGTTGGGAGAGCTTGATGACATTGTGCCGGTTTAGTTCGATCGTGAACAAAAAATAAATGGTTTAAAACAATAAACTAACACACATAGTTTCGGGTTATAAGGTTTATCTTTATTAAAATAAGTCAATACATCGGAATATCACAATAATAATAAAACTATATACAATCGTTAACTACTCGTCTACTGTCTACCTTCCGCCTGAGCTGAAACTACACCCTTATATATTTTATATTCGTATGTGGCTTTAGTTTTAGATTAGGAGATTTAATCTGTCGTTTGGAGACTTGATCTCCCGTTTGGAGATTCGATCTCCCGATTGGAGACTTGATCTCCCGTTTGGAGATCTAATCACCCAACCACGCCACAACTATAACAAAATAAGAAATACACGGCGATAAAAAATAATATTAAAAAGTAAAAATTGAGCATAACACCGGCCATAAAAAGGCCGAAGGACCTTCTTTTCACCGATTTTAGTTGATCATTATATCAACTAACTAAAGACGATTTTTTCGAAGATCGATTACTATCACTATGTAGCGCAAAGAGAAAAGTTGGCAATGAATCAAATAATTGTCGATACACTTCCGGAATGCGTAACAGATTGATCGACAAAATTAAGTTTTGCCTATGAAGCTCGAATAAAAAAATTTTTGTTCATAATTTTGGTTTCTAAATCTAACCCTAGTTAATATGGACTAATATTAGTCAATTAGTCGTAACTTGTCATACATTCTGGTCATGAAGAGATAGACAATCAGACCTCATAAAGAGGACATTTGTATATATGGTCATTATTTATAATATTAAGGTATGGATGCACATATATATACTGATTAGAAAAGCATTGCGTGCATGTGGCACATTGTTAATTGATACATCTAGCCAATCATACTAGATATCAAAACTTTATTGAATAATTTTTTATTGCGTACGTACATTAGTATGAACCAAGACGGGATAATTTCAACGTCAGCTGAATTCGCGATGCGTATTATCTGTGGTCTCACACACTGCATGAAATTTAAATTGCCACAAATGGCAGGATTCTAAACGGGTGAGGTGAATTTTGGCTCCTGTGAATAGTTGGTGCTGATTTGCTCAAGTAGTTTGTTGTTCACTTTTTATATTTGCCTCTAACAATGAAACTATTACAGTATTAGAAATTCCATGAATGACCAAATAGGTGGGAGTTTGTTGCAACTTAAATAAATTCTACATATCTATAAAGCTATTTGAAATTATAAATTCATTAAGATGGTTTGTAGTTATTGGGTTACCTTATGACCGTGCATTGACATATGATCAATTAGTTATACTCTATACAAACTTTACAAAATTCTAATTATACCATAGGTATCTTCTAAGTCCCATATATAAAAATTTTGATCATACATAATGGAAGAGATTTAGAGGCTAGGGTAGAATACCCTGGTATGATTATATTTAATGATTAGTCCATCCGATCAAACCTAACCGGTCCTATTCGGTCCTGGACTGTGGTCCGATCCGATCTTTTAAAAGATTGGACCAGAATGGACCGGACGGACCCCTATATCCTATAGTTAAGGCTCTAACCTAAATTTTTATCTTACGCACTTCAGTTTATTTACAAAATTGGGTTTCCTTTTCTAGGATGGCATGTCACTATGTCCAAAAAAATTGAAACCAATTGGACATAGTGGCGTGTTCCTTTTTTGTTTGTATTACCCGCGCAGGGGTAAGGGGTAATTTTATTATCATATCAAAAATCTCAATGAGCCCTTTAAGATACACCATTCTTTAAAAAGAACAAATACAAACTAATATACTGGTATTATCATATGAATTATGTGAGTAATAGTTCATTACCACGATATTAGAAATCTCTAAAACTTTAATTGGAACGTTCTTTGACTTGGACGATTCTTTCCATACAAAGTTAAGCACTAACATAGATGTGATTGCCTCGTGATCGAAATAGTGTATAAGCCCTACCGTATTACTGCGAAATAACGAGCATGGGGCGTTATTTCGAAAATTAGATCCCCTAAAAATAGTATACTGTGCTTCAAAATAACATCCCGAAATAGCGCACACCTTATATACAGTGAAACCTTTCTAAGTACCTTCTATAAGTGCACACCTCTCTAAATGTACTGTATATTCAATTCTCCATAAATGCACTTTTTCTTATTCTTCTCAAAGTATACGTTGTTTCAGAGAGCGCGCACTTAGAGAGATTTCACTGTACAGTAGTAGTATACCATATAAGCGATTGTACAGTATAACACGTGAAAAATTTGATTTTATCTCGAAATAGCGCACATGCGCGTACCCAAAAAAAAAAGCGCGCAGGTGATTGAAATACCGTGCAGGTTTGCGTTATTTCGCGGTAATACGGTATAAAAAATGGTTGTTCTAAAATTGTCAGGAATTGTTCGGTTGTTTGGAATGGAGTCAACTTTTCGAACAGGGATTTATGTTTGTACTGTTTTCATTACGATGTTTGTACGGGATGTAAAAATAGAAAATTTTTGAAAAAAATTATAGTATAAAAAACGTATCAAAACATATACATACAATAAACATCCTTTAAAATGTTCGGAACAGAGTCGATTTTCCGAACAAAAAAATCTAATTACATAGATAAAAATCAATAATAAGAATGGTAGGTTATTGAGATTTGCTCAAGCATCGTCCTTGCTATGATTTGTTAATAATTGTAATGATGCTCAATTACTTCGATAGGTCAAGATAAAGACCTCAATAGTGCTTGAGTAGCTTTTAAATAGTTTATTAAATGTAGTGCCAACTCGTGACTCGAGTAATCCGAGTTTATCACGATTCGAATCATGAAATTTTAACTCGCGAGTTAAATATCTATATGATATTACAAGTAGGACCGTCAAAATTAACTTATTTCAAAAATATGGAGTTCAAAAAATCTCATTCATGTTTAAATTCCTAAGTCAGAAAAACTTTTTTAGGATTTAAACATCGCTCAATTCAAAATAAACATGTCACTTATTTTATCCAATATTAAATACCGAATCATTAATTTTGAAGCCTCCATAATATGCGTATCAGCAACTTTGATCTCATCTGAACGGTTATTTGCTTTTTATAACTCACAAATTAAAGTATCTTGTTTTTTGTAATTCGCAATTTGAAATATATTTAGTATATTTACATGACTCGAATAGCTGAGTAACCCTCGAAAAAATAGCTCGATCATATGATCGAATGATTCGAGTAACTTTTAATTCGAGAGTCACGAGTTAACACGAGTCCAGTCACTCTAATTAAATGGTATCAAAATTTTACAAATGCATAAAAAAAAAACATAAGAGTAGCAATACGTTAGTGTGCCGATAACGAATAAAAAAATCTGAAAGTGCATGCAAAAAAAAAAGATGATTTGGGGCAAAAAGTTTGCTGACCGAAATAACAAGCACCCTGAACTTTTTACTATTTAAAACCTTTTCTTTAATAATTAAGCGTTCCGCGTTCTCAAACACCTCCCTTAGTAGGTTTAACAAAGAATCTGATTGATCAACTGCCAATTGCCAATTCATTGGAAAAGAATGCATAGATCCATTATCCGTTTTCATATTAAATTTAACGGATAACCGACGGATTTTACTATTAAATTTAGTTTCAAACTTATAACAGATCCAAGTTCTAGATTGTATTGATGGCAATTTACAGATTTATTCAATATTCTACGAGATATAGGTGAACAGTCTACATCTTCTTCAAATGTCCATTGTATAATATGCGAAATGTAAAATAGCGTTGAATGAAAATGACAGTCATATGAGTTTTAACCAATTTTCAGGTGAAAATCAGTCATTCTAACAACTCATTATGAATATTTAACACTGTTAAAATAATTATTCTAGTAGTCCTTTATGGTTAGCGTTAGATAATCACTCGAATAGCTCATGTTTAACGATAAATAAACATTCTAAAAACTAATTGTTGCGTTAAATAATCATCCTAAAGGCACCTTATTGCTGCGTTAAAAAATCATTCTAACAAGCTTTTTAGGATAAGCATTTAGTGTTTGGATTAGGATGGTTGAGATACTGTTGAGATGTAGCTCATGATTCGTGAGACATTTGATCAACAAAAAGAGATGTTTAAATTGATAGATGATGTCGCTATAATGAGTTTTATAAATATATATTTTCAAAATTCTTCAAGATATCTTACAATTTATAATATAAGAATTGAAAAATACATTATAGATAATTACAGTAAACCCGCGTGAAATTAGTTAGTTACATCATATAATAAATATATTATCGTACGGGTTTGACATAACAACCCGTTACTAATAATTTAAACTTTTTTATGTTGCTATTTACAGTAATTTTTTTCACTTGTTCGTAAAATTTTCTCTTAATTATCCCAACTTTATTTTTTCTCTTATTAAATATCGAGCAGCAATTTACTATTGACGTTCTTTGAAGTCTATTGTTTTTATTTGTTGTAAACACGAAAAACAAAACTTCGAAACAACTTGTAGATCAGTTTCGGTAAAAAAAAATTTTTAACATGTAGAACCAATTCGATGAACTATTTTATATAAAATATTTATTTCTTTTTTTGAAACTTTTAAGTAACCTTACAAGCAAGGGAAAAAATAGGTTCGAATTTGAATTCAAAATTATAAGAATTTTAAAAATGTTTCCCGACCTTATTAATTACAGATTTTAAAAAGCTCCCAGTTATGAGAATTTTAAATATAATCTTCGAGTAATCTTCGTCATCTATGAAAGGTTTAAAAATAATCTAACTGAATATACTCTTCTCCCGGTTATAAAAATTTTAAAAATCGTTCAACCAATATAGTCTTTTCCCAACTATAAAAATTTTAGAATAACCTAACTAAATAAAGTTTTTCACCAGCTATGAAATTTTAAAAATATTCGACTAAAATATAGTCTTCGCTCTGCTATAAGCATATTAAAAACTACCAACAAACCAAACAGAGCCTTCACCCATTGTAAGAATTTTAAAAAACTACCAAGTATGAGAATTTTAAAACCATCTAACAAAAATGTTGTCTTCATTTAACAAAAGTAAAGTTAAATTCAGGTTTACCTTTATGAAAAATAGTTCATTCGCAGGGGTATATATTTTCATATATACCTGGGCGATTAAGCTTTCAAAAAAAGCATGGGTTGTTATATAGAGACAACGATTCTTGATTGACCTTTTATTTTTTGAAAAATTATTTAACAATTTAAAATATTTTATTTATGAAAAAAAGAGTTTATAGAACTACTGTACTTAACGAACTTAATAATTTATTCACTGCAAAGAAAATATTTTATAAAAATTATTTAATTTATTTGAGGGTTTTTACTAATTTATCTTTTATGAACAAAAAGAGATAGTTTAACTTCATGATAATAATTTTTTGTTTGGTTTTTTTTAATGAATTTGAATTTTATTAAATACAATAAATTTGATATCTAAATATATTAACAATTGACTTAGATCATTCTTCAATTGGTAATAATAAATGATGCACGTCATGTTAATTAAGAATTGACAAAATCTTTAATTGACCAAAAACATATATTATAGTTATTTATTCTAGCTACATTAATTATTGCAAAACATGATTATCAAGAAAATTTTAATTTTTAATTCTTGCAAACATGATTATTGGAATAAACAGCTACTTCTGTAAATCAATTTACTTTTTACATTTATAGTGATTTATCTTACCTATTTGTAACACTAATTGTTCTTGTAAAACTTCTCACACACTTATAACTTTTGAAGGAAATTATCCAATTTGAATTAGGCCCTAAAGAAAAATTTTATCTCATGTAGTTATTGAAATTAAATCAACTTGAAATTGATTAGAAGTTTATTAATGACAAATTGGTTTTGTCACAACAGAATTAAAAATTCTTCTTGTACAAGTTATCCAACCCTTTAATGAATAATTGTAAACATTGTAAACTATATCTGTATAGTACTTTTAGAAACTGCAATAAATTAAAAAATGTATATATTAAATTTGTTTTAAATTATATATCATATCTTATAATTCTAAAAACTAGTATTTTGAACCTAAATTCGAAATCTGAGTTGATCCTTTAATCCAAACAAATTCAGATATCCAGACCAGAGATTTTTACTAGAATTGGTCAAAGAACTTAAATTATGTGTACCCAAAATTGGCTTTATACATAATCTAATATGGATTCAATTCAGATTGCCTGTTAAAATTAGGATTAAAACACTACTAAAAACCAATATGGTTTAAACTATCTTTTAAGTAAACTACAAAATAATACATGCCATATATTCTGTTAGCAGTACATACTACCAAATTAATTGTTAATATTTCAAGATTTCACAAGCTGAATATGTTTTAACCAATAATCTTTAGTCGTTTTAATAGTTATATTTGATGAACATTAGCAAATTTATAATAGCGTAATCTTATGTAAGATCTTACGAACCGTAATACTGTATAAGCAAAATATTACATAATATATTGCGAAATATTTCGAAATATCAAATTTTCAAAATATTACTAAAGTAATTTTGAAATATTTCGAAATATATTACGAAATATTGTGAACCCTTTCAAAATATTTTAGGACTAGAAAACCAAGCTGGATCAGTAGATCTGTAACCTGAATCGCGCATTAGACTGATTTTTCAAAATAGTTCAAAATAGTTTGATGATATTCAAATTCTGTACTACAAGATCAGATTAGATCTTTTGTTTATAATTAAATCTTCTATTTTGATTTTTTTCACTTTTTTGTTTTTCATTTTTGTTTTCGTTCGTTTTTTTGTTTTTTTTTGTTTTTTTTCATTTTTTTTCATTTATTTATTTTTTAATTTTTTTATTTTATTTTTATTTCGACACTACAAAAAAAAACAACCAACTTTTCAAACCTTGCGCATGCCAACTACAACTTCCAACACTTTCAAGAACATCCCCAGCAATTTCTAAACTTTCAAGAGCGCTTCTTTAAAGAAATGGATGCAAGTTTTTGCAAGTTTTTGCAAGTTCTTGCAAGGTTTCGCTTTATTTATTTTTCATTTCATGTTTTTTGTTTTTGTTTTTTTAGTTTATTTTTTAATTATTTTATTTATTTTTATTTTGGCACTTTGCGAGAAAAACTAAAACTTTTCGAAACCTTGCGCATGCCAAATACGACTTTTGACACTTTCAAGAACACATACTAGCAATTTCTAAATTTTCAAGAACACTTCTTTAGAGAAATGGGCGCAAGTTTTCACAAGTTTTCACAAGTTTTCGCAAGTTTTTGCAAGTTCTTGCAAAGTTTCGTTTCATTTATTTTTTCGTTTCGTGTTTTTTTGTTTTTGTTTTTTTGGTTTATTTTTAAAATTTTTTATTAATTTATTTTATTTCGGCACTTTGGAGAAAACAAAACTTTTCGAAACCTTGCGCATTCCAACAACAACTTCCGACACTTTCAAGAACACACCTCCAACAATTTTTAAATTTTCAAGAACGCTTCTTTAGAGAAATGGCGCAAGTTTTTGCAAGTTTTTGCTAATTTTTGCAAGTTTTTGCAAGTTCTTGCAAGGTTTTGCTTTATTTTTTTTTGTTTCGTATTTTTGGTTTTTGTTTTTTTGGTTAATTTTAAATTTTTTTATTAATTTATTTTATTTCGGCACTTTGCGAGAAAAACAACAACTTTTCGAAACCTTGCGCATTCCAACTTCAACTTCTGACACTTTCAAAAACGTTAGAAAACAAAGAAGCTAAGATAATAGCTAACTGTGGGGTGAGCGAAAATAAGTATATAGGGCTAGTTTTTTGTATATAGTAATAGAATTAGATGCGATGAAGTGCGAAAGTAGTTTAAAATATTTGTAATAATGTAAAAATAATATGTAATATATAATAAAGTATGTAATATTAATGGGTATCCGTATGCTATACTAAATTTAGTACAATGTACTAAATTTAGCATAGTTTTAAAAGCTAAATTTTAAAAAATTTTTATTATTAACTTTAAATTAAATTTATATAATATATAATCCTATATCTATATTTGATTTTAGTAGATTTAAAATTTTGTTAACTTATCAAAAGTTATATTAGTAAGTTTAAAACTTAATTTAGTACTAAAAATAACCAAAAAATAACTAAAAAAATAATTAAAAATTACTAAATTTTAAATAGTAAAAATTTTATTTGATTAAATTCTTTTAAAATATTAGTAGAAGTCGTAAGCTTAGTTTTTCTGATTCTAATGATAATAAAATCATTAAAATTAGTTTTGTATATAAAAAGTTATAAGTAATTTAATTTGATCAATTTTTATAATATTTTACTATGTTTTTACTATGTTTTACTATAAAAAATTAACTATTTTTAGGCTTGTATCACTTTAAAACAGGTTTATTTAAACTACTTTAAAAAATTATTATTTATTTTTTTTAATTATTCTAAAGTCAAGACTAGATCTAAAATAATTTAAAAATTTTATTTTTTTTTTATTTTCTTATAAATTTTTATATAATATAATTTTTTTTAATACTATACTTAATTTAGTATAACAAAATTTTTGAAGAATACAGGTAGTTTAAGATTAAACTATATAAAATTTTTATTAATAAATAATATTAAAATTATACAAAAAATAGCTCTAATATTCAAATATATTTTGGCAAAATTTTATTAAATTTGGTTAAATAATCAATTCAAAATAATTTTTTTTGTATATACTAAATTTAGTACAATGGCAATAAGGATACCCATTAATTAAAATGTATATTTAATTTAATAAATGTAAAATATAATATATAATAATAAATAAAAAAATAAAAATTTTATATTAAATTGTGAAACCGTGTGAATATTGTGAAAACCTGTAAAAAAGCATGATTATGTGAATATGTATATCGTTTATTTATTTTTTAAAAAATTTTGAAAATTTGCGAAAATTTGCAAAATATTGCGAAACAATGCGAAAATATCAAAATATTACCTCCTGCGTGCATTAGTTTATTGATTTGCATGAATACGTGACCCCTGTAGTGGGGTAATTTGCAATTTTTTTATTTGCAATATATTTTGAAATATTTTGAAATAATAACCGTAATATTACCGTAATATAGCGTAATATATTGCGTAATATGCTGTATCAATCGTAAGATTTTTGTAATATTACGGGCTATAATATCTTACGTAAGATTATGTATATATAATTCGCTGATGTACAATAATTTTTTTCAATTACAAATTCGGACATCAACAATGTCCGTGTCCGTAATATGTCCATGTCTGACAAATATTGTGCAGACGATATCCAGTGACAATCCATTTAGTCAGATATAATTCAGATACGAACATCGGACAATGTCCAAAAATGTTCGGTCCGCCCCCAAAATAGCTCGGACTATGTCCAGTGACAACACTTCCTGGGGGCTATTCACAATATGCAACTATTATTATATTATTAATTAGAATATTTGTTAAGAACTGATAGTATAGATATGATTAAAATATGCTTATATATCTTTCTTAATTTATGATCATATTGGTGTTCAAGTATTCATTATTGCTTAATCTTATGGTGTTTGCATCACCAAAAAATGAAATTAGTAACTCAAGAAAATCTTTAGCTTCCAAGCTTAATAAATAAGCTCTATCTTGAATAAAAAAAAACAGAATATGCATCGATTTGGTAAAATTTCATATTATGGCTTGGTAATTTATAAAATCAAGTATATAGTCTGATTTAGATCTGAGATGTCCAAGCCTAATTATATAACCTGAATTAGATCTTAGATCTAGTACCTATACAAAGCTCAATAACTCGTGAAAAAGCAAAAAAGTATTAGTTGGTTAGAAAAAAAAAGAACTATAGATACTACAAATAATAAATAAAAAGACAAGTAATACCGATAGTATATTTATCTTTTGTTTTAAAATGTAGTTTCTTATTGGTTAAAGCTTTATAACATATGAATAGCCAATTCTTTTTATTATCTGCCCCGCATATATCAACCAAATTACTGAATTCAAATAGATTGATATTAATGGGTTAAAAGTAGTTTAGTTTTTTTTTTTAAGAACATAAATTTTTTTTAGAAAATATAGTACTAGAAGTCTATACTCAACACATTTTAATTTTTAAATCGCTATAGTTTTTTGTACAAGAGGTTTTTTAAAAAACTGACCAGTAACTTTATAAAGGAATATTAGTTCTATAACTATGCCAAANAAATAATAAATAAAAAGACAAGTAATACCGATAGTATATTTATCTTTTGTTTTAAAATGTAGTTTCTTATTGGTTAAAGCTTTATAACATATGAATAGCCAATTCTTTTTATTATCTGCCCCGCATATATCAACCAAATTACTGAATTCAAATAGATTGATATTAATGGGTTAAAAGTAGTTTAGTTTTTTTTTTTAAGAACATAAATTTTTTTTAGAAAATATAGTACTAGAAGTCTATACTCAACACATTTTAATTTTTAAATCGCTATAGTTTTTTGTACAAGAGGTTTTTTAAAAAACTGACCAGTAACTTTATAAAGGAATATTAGTTCTATAACTATGCCAAATATTTTTTTTGAAAACCTTCTGTATACATTTTAGAAAATATTGTATTTCAAAAAAAAAATAAAAAAACTAAAATTCTTATCTAATATTTGAAATATATACTAATATAAAAGTGCTAACAAAAAAAAATTTAAAATAATGCCCAAAAATAAGCTCATATAGATTATTTAGAGTTCTTGCATATCTGATATGCATAATACTATAGTGAAAAATATTTTATCATTTAAGAACAAAACTATTTTATAGTTGTAAAATTTCTATAAATAGTTGAATACTTTTGTTTTTTATATATTTGTATAGACAATGCAAATTCAATAAGTTTAATTTTATATCTGAATTTAAATCAAATCTAAAAGAAATTAGATTTAAATCTAAAGGCCAAATCTGGTTTCAAACTCTATATAAGGTTTTTTAATCTGTAGCTAACAATTCTCTTTACTTTAATTTTTTATATTCTATGAAAAATAATTATGATTTTTTTTTTATTTATTTAATTTTGTATTTTTTAATTCAATATTTAAAGTCTTTTTTGAGCAATTTAAAGCACTAAGATAACATATCTGTATTACTATAGGTTTTTTTTACAATAGTGTACTATATAAAAGTTATAAGGTTGCATATAAAGTACTTATTAAGCTTGATAACTAGTTGTTTGTAATAGTGTGATTAGTAAGGATCAAGGCCAAAATAATGTTTAAAATGTTCTATTGCCTATAAAATAACAAGACACTCTAGTTTCAGTAGTGTTATAATTTTTTATATTTTGTTAATTTCTGATTTTTTTTTTTTTTTTTTTTAAATTGAGGTCTTGCTTATATTTTTATTAGTAATTTAAGAAGTTACTATAAAAAGTATACTATTTGGGATCTTTGCTAGGAAAATCACTTTTCGAGATTTTTGATCGAGCAAATTCAGACCAAATTAGACCAGAATATCAGTTCTTATTTACATGTAAATCAGCCTTTACTTTATTGATTCTATAGTTTATTAAATAAACTATAGAATCAGTAAAATAATAGCTGATTTACATGTAAATAAGAACCGATATTCTGGTCTAATAATGGTTCGAATTTGCCCGATCGGAAAATCTCGAAGGGTGATTTTCCTAGCAAAGATCCCATTTAACAAATTACATGCAAGAATGGGAGCTCGGACTAGTTTATCTGTGACCTAAACCTACTAGAGTAGTCAAAACTTACCTAGTTTATGTTAATCTCTGATTTGCATATATCACAATATACTTCTTATTATAATTGTTTTTTTGTACCAAATAATATCCAAATTGATTCTGGAAGTGTTAGCATGTATAATAAATATTTTATTAAAATTAAGATTAAAAAGAAATGCAGTAAATTATCTAATTAGGGTTTATATAGATTATACTCCTAGTGATAAGGGCCGTGTTATTAATCATCTGATTATTTTTTATCAGAGGCCTACTTCTCCTCCCCTTTCTTAATATATATATAGTCAGGTTCCTTATATATAATTTCACTTTTTTTTACCTCCCCTAAAAAATCACCTGATTTTTGTCCCCTCAAACTAATAATCAATCAAATTTTATCTTTATAATATTTAAAAAAAACTTAAAAGTATTTTTAATCTAAGAATAAGCTACTTCACAATTAACAACAATTGCTATATAGTAAAGTTCAAATTTCTATATGAATTAATTGATTATTGTTGGTTAAATAATCTTATTTAGAAGATCAAAATATACTTACTTAAAATATTTATTAGTATTGGAGAACTTTTATTATTTGACTTTTGATTTTTATATTTAATAAAAAAATTAAAATTTTTTAAAATAATAGATTGAATTTACTGTTTTGTACTAGATTTAGACAGTTTTCAATAACTCATAAAAAATCTAAAAAATTTAAACCCCAAATTTTTTTTATATACAAAAATCTAATAAATATTCAGGTATTATTTATTTTAATATTATTAATAAGATTATTGCAAAAAAAAATTTTTTAGACCTTGAATTTTTTTTGTAATTTGTTGTACTAAATTTAGTATACTTTTTAAGACTAATTATAATTATAATTTACTAATAAATTTTGCAAACTAAAAGTTTAATTATATAAAAAATAGTAAAAACTAATTATAATTAAAGAGAATAACTATACTTAACTAGAAGGAAATTACTGGTTATACAACAGGATCTATATATATATTTGCACAACAGATCTACATGTTAGGGAGCTGACTTTTATCACCTGATTTTTGGGTGGGTAGGTGGGGTAGCCAAAGTATCAGGTGTAATTCTGGCTGGAATTACCAAAATCCGGCCAAAATTATAAAAAATTTTTTAATTAAATTTTAAATTTATATTTAAATTTAATATTAAATAACTTTTGACCTACTAGACCAATTTGTATGATTTAACTACCAAAATGATCCTTTCAAAGAGAGGATTCTAGCAAGCCTAAATTCATTAAAATCCAATTACTAGATCATAATATCGATATTGATTTGTATTATTATAAATATTATATAATAAATACTATATAATATTATATAAATCTAGATTGATTTTAGGATCCTTTAATAGGATTTTGGTAATTTTGGACTTGCTAGAATCCTCTCTTTGAGATGACCATTTTGGTAGTTAAATCATTTAAAATGGTCTAGTAGATCAAAAGTTATATAATATTAATTTTTTTATTAATTGATAATCCATCTGCCAACAGGAGAATGGCGAAATGTGGCGTTCTTTCATATAAATTTTTTTACTTACTAAGTTAATGATAGATGTCCACTAATTGAAAGTTGTAGAGCTCGTCGAGACGCATCTAATGGTAGTTATATCATCCAAATCGGCCCAGTGGATGGCGAGATATCATCAAAAAACGATTGGCTGACTATATAAAATTCCATGACGCAGATTACATATGAAAATCACTATAGGCGAAATGTGGCGTGCATCCATCTAAATGTTTTTTCTTACTAAGTTAACAGCACATGTCCACTAATTAAAGTTGTAGAGCTCGTCGAGATGCATCTAACTGTGGTTAGATCATCCAAATCGGCCCAGTGGATGGCGAGATATCATCGAAAAACGATTGGATGACTATATAAAATCTCTATATAAACAATGTTTGTTTACATAAAGATTTTATATAGTCAGCCAATCGTTTTTCGGCGATATCTTGCCATCCACTAGGCTGATTTGGATGATCTAGCCACTGTTAGATGCGTCTCGACGAGCTCTACAACTTTCAATTAGTGGACATGTGCTATTAACTTAGTAAGAAAAAATATTTAGTTGGAGGTACGCCACATTTCGCCTATAGTGATTTTCATATGTAATTTGCGTCACAGAATTTTATATACTGTAGTCAGCCAATCGTTTTTTGATGATATCTCGCCATCCACTGGGCCGATTTGGATGATTTAACCACTGTTAGATGCGTCTTGACGAGCTCTACAACTTTAAATTAGTGGACATGTATCGTTAACTTAGTAAAATAAATTTATATGAAAGAACGCCACATTTCGCTATTCTCCAGTTGACAGATGGATTATCAATTAATTAATATATAATTTTTTTGCGCAATTTGATTGGCTAATAAAGTGTCAGGTGTGGGTGGGTGGGAGTAGCCCCTTAAGAGATGGAAATCATCTGATTTACGGCAGCTCCCTTACGTATTTTTTTTTGTTGTATTGTTTTTTTTTATTATACTAATTTGTTTCTTTTTCTTGTCTTGTATATCTCGCTCTGGTTTGTCGTCATTGGTGTAGTCGCTGGTGTCGTAGTAATTGGTGTTTTAGTTGTAGTTGTGTTTTTTGCCATTATTCGGTTTGTTATTTTTTGGTGTCGTCATTCTTTGGTGTCAACAATTTTCGGTATCATCGTTTTCGGTATCGCCATTTGTTGGGCTTTATTTAGCTTAAGGTAGTGAAATTTTAGTTGAAGCCACAACGTTACTTGTATGTTGGCGCTTTCATCTTTTCAACGTTTGTTGTTATTTTCACGTTGTTGTTATTGTTACTAATCGCTTATTTTTTTTCATTTAGGTTCTGGTGTCATATTGGCTTGCGTTTGTGGATATAAATCAATATTAAGGCCTCAAGGTTAGGGTTAGGGTTAGCCAGAATTGTGCCTAATTCTGGGAGGGGTATATAATGATTTGTTGCCGATTTACTGTAAGAAAAGTAGTACAGGTTGGTGTCAGAAATGCTCGAAATGACACGGATCTTGTAGCACGCATAGAAACGTTTAACGAAAGGCACAGTAAAAATTACAGCAAAAAGTAGTACGTAATATCACATTATATGGAATGGCACATTCAGATGACATTTATGTATATGTTACAGACATCTTGTGATATGTATTGGGTCATTTTGTAGAAAGTGAAAGGTCAGTAAAGAATATTTTTTTTAAAAAAAAGCAATATCCTATGATTTCACTAATGAAGCGTCTTAAACAAATTCCTTACAAAATTTTGCTTCATATGCAGTTAGCTTGTTGATTACTTATGTAAATTTATGTTTTAATAGCTAATCAACATCGTTATTGTGGTGGCACGTGAATTCACGTTCATTACCCGTGCCAAATCCTGTGCTGATTCAACTAGCAAAACATGAGCTATTTATACAGATTAAAGCCATATATTAGGGTTAGAATGGGATAGTAGCGAAGTTAGGGTTAGATAGTAGTATGAATTTGGGTTAGGATAGGACGGGATTAGTATAAGAGCTAAAAGGGAGCTAAAGGGTTAAGGTTAGGGTTAGGCTAATATTAGGCGAAAGGGATAGGGTTAGGGTAAGGGTAGTTAGAGTTAGGCTAGTATTAAGTGAAAGGGTAGATTAATACATTCTAAAGGAGCTTTGTATAATATGTAAATAAATATAAAATAAATTTATATTAATATGTATCATTATATAAATAAAAATAAATATTATTGGTCGATTTGGTCTTGTATAACCAGTAATTTCTCCCAGTTAAGATTAGCAATTCTCATAATTAAAATATTATTATTAGTTATATTGTAATAATTATTATTTATATTATAAGCTATTTTTTTTTTTTTGGTGTTAAATTGAGGTCTTGCTTCTGGTCTTTATTAAATGTATATTGATTATTACACATTGCTGCTTTTACAATCTTTATACTTATCTACTAAGTACCGAGACTTGGACTAATTATTCATGATCTAAACCTACCAGAGCCTACTATATTCCCATTTATATAGCCAACCTGGTTTTTGTACGTCTCTTTCTAGCTGCTGATTAGTATTCACATGTCCGCCACTTTATCCATATTTCCTAGTATCGTTACTTCCAATTTGGTGTATGTAGTTCCAGGTAGGCGCTTTATGCTTCAAATTGGTACACCCAAAGTTCCTTACTAGCATACTTCTTGGAAGTTCATATTTCAAGCCATGCAGCTGCCTCTACCATATTGGGTAAGTATCTCAAGCCTGCATGCTGACGTAACTAGCCAATTTTTCTGCAACTTCGGGACCCAGGATTTAGCGTTCTGAGTTCAGAAATATGCGAACGACTGTACTCCCCGCTATGGTGACGAGGTATCCAGGCATGTTTTCGCCAAGGCTTCCAGTACCAAGCATAGTTGAATGGCATCATGAGGCGGCCGGCTGATCCGACTTACATACCACTACATGCACTTGTACTAGCTATACCCATATTGGTGGTCCCAGATCCTCTTAACGTCCTAAGCCTCCCATATGGGTGCGCTCAGAGCTCCGTTGGGTCTTGACATGAAGACGCATCCATGCTTCTACTTCTCATTGGCCAGTAAGTTCCATCTGCCCTTACAGGTTCATTCCGATCTCCGGTACTTACATCTGATCTTCTTCCAACCTTTACCGATCCCTCCCAAACTACCAAACCAGTTAGTCTGGAAGGATTGGTCGGCCCGGCTTTATGCGCCTGATGGACTCCCTCTCCTTGGTACCTAATTCCGAAACATAGGTCCTTTTCCTCCGGTATGACTCCGGCAACCAGGTTGGTGTTCCCTCTTGCTATAGGGCTTTTTCCGTCCGGTTCTTTGGTCTTCAGTCAAAATTCCAGTCTTCTGTAGTACCGTTGGAAGATCTTCCTTACCTCCTTGCTCGGGACTTGCCAAACGGGTTTCAATTGTTCTGGTCCCTTGGATTTGTCTGTGTAACTTACACAACTGCGCCGATGCTCACATTCAAGATAGTGGTACCAATGTTACAGGTAATATACCCGACCGATCGATGAACAAATATTACCATAACACAGGCCTGTTTTTCAATTCGTCTTCAGTGGGATTTGAACTCTAGACCTGTCGCTTGGGGGTGACAACCAGATAGCTTCTTTATGTCGCCACACCCCTAAGCTATTTTTTATTTATTGTAAATTATTACTATTTATAGTAAGTTATTAGTAAGCTAGGTAAATTTAGCTAGAATTAAAAAAATTTTTACTGATTAGATTTTTAAATTTTTTAATTGAAAGTTATAAAAATTTATCTTCTAATTCTATTTACAAAAATTCTTTGATATCAAATTTGTTTACTATAAGTTATATTACTTTAAATTTTTAAAAAAATTATAGCTATTTTTTATATATAAATTTAAAAAATATTTATGCAGTAATTACTAGTAAAACTTTAAGCTTAAATTATTTTATATATATTAATTTAATTTTTAAACAAATTTTATATTTGAAATTAGCTAACTTATCTTTATACTTTATTAAAATTTTAAATAAATTTATTTAATAAAAATTTTTTTATAATTAATAATATCTTCTAAGATAACTAGTAATTACTATATAAAAAATTAGGTAATTTTTTAGTAGGGAAGGAGTAAAAAAAGTTGAAATTATATATAAGAAACCTAACCAAATATATATTAAGAGAAAGAAAGAAAAAGTAGGTCTCTGATAAAAAATAATTAGGTGATTAATAATATGTTCTAAAATTATATAAAATTAGCTTAAACTAAAATTTTTAAAAACAAAAAAAAATCTATAAAATTCAAAAATCCATTTAAGGCTATTAAACTTTTTTTATAGAATTGTATAGTTTTAAAATACTTTAAACCAATATTTAAATATACAGTTAATTTTTAAAATTTTTAGATAATTAAATTTAAAGTCTGTCAGAATTTAGTACAAAGAACTAAATTTAGTACAGATAAATCCAATCCAATAATATATTTAACAAATGTAAAAATTAAAAGCTAAATAATAAAAACTTTTTTAATTTTAATAAAAATTTTGAAATATGTGTATTTTGATATTCTAAACAAGTTTACTTAATTGATAATTATTTGATTAAAATAGTAAAATTTAGACTTTACTATATAGCAACTATTTGCAATTGACCAAAAATTGATTATAATTTATTTTACAAGAACTACTAATCTAATTTAGCTAAAGTTTTTTTTATTTTAATTTGTCAGCTTGATTGCAAAAGAATGCAGGTAGCATCACTTTTATTAAATCATTAATTTACCTGGCCTTTCTTAAATATCAGATTCTCTATATATCTGGGTCTATATATATTATTACTTTTAATAGTAATTCTAATTCTATTATACACAACTAGGTTTAACAGGCTGACCTATTTACTACTAGAAGCTTTAACTAAAACTGTCCAATTTTTTTATCCAGGTTTTAACCAGATAATCTATCTATTATTAGAGGCTTTTACTGAAACTAACCAAGTTATTTTAACCAAAATTATACCATAGATATTCTAATTCAACTGGAATTTCGCTAGAGGTATTCTATTTTGACCAGATTTTTATCTATTGAGCACACATATAATGCAAATATGATTAGATTTTTTAACCATAGTCCTAGCTAGCACCCTGATTTAGTTCATCTGTCTTGTAATTAAGTATAGTTTTTCTTTGTCTGCTAGTAGGGCTCAAACTGGCGATCTTACATTTGGTGATCTGAAAGTATAGCTATTTATGCTATTGATCTGCAAACTCTAGCTGAAGTTTTGATATTATAGATTATATTTATCTACAATTAAAATTTTAGCTTATTTGAATAAATAGTTATTAAGAAATTCAAATTTGAATATTATAATTTTTATTATAATAAATACTTCACTATTTATACTATATATATAGGACATAATAAAATAAAGACCTATCTAAAAAATTATATAATTTTTTGCACTTTCCTAAATATTGTTTAAAAGCTTTTTTTATTTACTTTTTACTTAAATTTTATATCTTTCTTTAACAAATAATATAAAGAATAGGCAAAACAAATTTAGAAATAAATTTTCTTAGTAGAAAGCTAACTCTATAAAAATATAAGCTATTGTACATTTGCAGAAGCAAGGAAGTTCTAAATTTTTTTAACTTTCCTTTAATTAAAATAGATATTATTATAACCAACTAAATTTTCAAAAACTATAGATAGAATTTAAAAAAAAAATATATATCAATCTTTAATTTTAAATTTTTATACTTTTTAATTTGTTAAAAATAGTTGTCAAGTAGATTATATATTTATCAAATATAGCAGAATAAATAATAATATTGTTGAGATAAATCACAATGAATTTCTCTAAAAGTCTACAAACACTTAATTTATTAGGTCTAAAATATATAAAAGTATTACAAAAATCAACCAGTATTACCAGAAACTTATATGTACTGAATGTTGTTGCAAAAACAGTTTTTTTGATTACTATTATTTATACATGGGGCGTATGAAAAGTTTTGTTAGTAGATCATTATTTTAATCATTTTTAAAAATACAATTTTAAAACTAATATATATAAATATAGTGGTTATGATGAATTTGCAAAAAAAAAATTTAGTTAGTTAATTAGGTAATTGTTGAGAAAAATTATTTTAAAAATTGCTAGTTTAAGTAATTGAAATTTATTAAAATAAAAATTTAAAAAAATATTATGAATAGTAAAAATTTTATATAATTAAAAAATTTTATACCCAAAATAATCAACAATATCTATATAGTTAAAATTTATATAAATAAATTTTTTTATAATTACTTCAAGTAATTTTATTATAAGTTAAAAATTTATATATATTATACTATATATAGTAATTTATTTACTTAATTTAGTAATAAAATTTTATTTATATAATAAATATTAAAATCTTTTTGTTTTAAATAAATTTAATAATTTTATATGAAAATAGAATAGTTAAAAAAAATAATTATTATAAAATTATTAATATTATTTATAAAACTTATAAAAATATAAAATTATAAAAATATGTATAGCTTTGCAAAAAAAAACATAAAATAAAGAAAATTTTTAAATTTAAATTCTTTAAATTTTAATGTTTTAATTCAAAAATAAATTATATATTTAAAAACTACATAATTAGATTTAATATTGTTAAATTTTTATAATAGTTAATTTGTTTTTCAATATTTTTTAATATATATATATATTTTTTTGTTGTTAAGGTGAGGTCATGCCTCTAACTTTATTGAGTGTATATTAATCATTATAATATGTTGCTTACAATTATTATACTATCTACTAAGTATCGAGACTTGGACTATTTTATCCATAACCTAAACCTACCAGAGCCTACCATATTCCCATTTATATAGCTAGCCTAGTTTTGGACGTTCCTTTTCCCCAACCAACAGTTAGTATTCACATGTCCGCCACTTTACCCACATTTCCTACTATCATTACTCCCAATTTGGTGTATGTAATTCCAGGTAGGCGCTTGCTGCTTCCAAATTGGTATACCTGTTTCCTTACTAGCATACTTCTCGGGAGTTCGTATCTCAAGCCATGCAGCTGCCTCTACCACATTGGGTAAGTATCTCAAGCCTGCATGCTGCTGCAACTAGCCGATTTTCCTGCAACTTGGGGACCCAATTTTTTAATATATTTAAGATAAATTTTAATTAATTTTTATATATAAATAATTTACAATATTTTTTAGATATAAAATTAAAAATATAATATTTTAAAAACTGTCTGATAAAAATAGCTAAAATTTTTTTTTACATATTAATTATAATTACTATATTTATATATATTATTTTTAAAACTGTATCTTTAAAACCAATTGAGATATTGATTTATTGACAAGACTTTTCAAACACCCAACGTACGAACTTGCTAGTAGCCTGATATAAGATTAAAAAAGAAAAACTACAAAGTATAACCAGTATGACCAAATACTTCAAGTAAACCATCAATTCCTAGATGCAAAAAAGCATTCTTTTTTGTAACTAAGTTTAGTTTATAGTAGTCTATACACATTTGTAACTTTTGAATATAACTACTATCAGTAAGAATAAGAACTTTTAGAGTCTTTTATTAATTTCTTATATAGGACTCTGATTTTAATACTAATTTAAAAAATGCTAATAGAGATCAAAATTTTACAAAATTAAATAATTTGATTAGGGTGGTGACAGATATTACATAATATTTTAGGGGGGAGGAGGGGTCACTAAAATCTTACGTTAAATATAGAAGTTTATAATAGCCAATCAAATTTCTCTTATGTAGGAGGAGGGGGTAGTGGGTATAGTAAAATTATATTACGTAATATATGTCATCACCCTTACTTAAAATTTTTTATTATTAATGACTCAAATATAATCTCTGTTAGTATTGTTTAAGATTTTACTTTTATTTTTTAATTGTTCAATTTCTTTTCAAATAAACTCATATATGAATGAATTAGTATAGTTTAGTAATTGTTTTATAAGGCAGCAAAATCTAGTATCTATTTAGTTACTAGTTTGTTTAATTGATAACTTGTAAATTAATTAAAGAATTTTTCATATTAGAATGTGACAAAGATCACATATGAACAAGACACGAATAGAAATTTTCAGGTTATAATAAAATCCTAAAAATTTCTAAACAAATATAGTATTAAAGTAGCACAAATAATAGAATAATACTAAAAGTTTTCAATTATTAAATTATTAAATATCAATGGTGAACTTTACCTTGCATGATCATGGTATTCACTATGCTAAGCCTTATATAGAACAAATCATAGCATTTAATAATAATGAAATTATTTTAAATTTTTTTTAATTTTACTTGTTTCAAAACCTTAAACTAATAAACAGACTGTATTACAAAATCCTACTAGATCTAACTTTAAGTATAAGACTTAAGAAAAACTCAAAGAGTTCTCTAATTGGGCATTAGTAATAATCTAATTTGTGGTTTAATACTTCTATAGTTGGATTTAATATATGGGGTGTCTTCAATTAAAAGGGCCCATTTTTACATTTTTTTGAAAAATGAGTTTTCATTAAATTCATATAAATTTTGACATGATTGACTTTTTTTAATTATAAATGAAAGTCGAATTACATAATAAAAAATCAAGATAATGTAAAAAGAAAAATTACATGAGGCTGCGTAGAGCCAACACGTCACGAGTTTACCCGATAGTCACCTGCCGTCTTTAACCAATCAATATCGTGAAATTAGATTGATCCCGGATCAGTCCGAAAATCAAAACAAATAATTAAACTCAAATATCTCAAAATAAAATATATGTAAAAATGGGCCCTTTTAATTGAAGACACTCCATATAGTAGTTATTTTTTTTTAACTTTGCTTGCCACCCAAGCCCTAAACTAAAAACAAGTTATTCTAGCGCAATTCAAGTTTAGAATATAATAACATTGGCCAACTTCTAATTCTAAATTCTTATTATATTATAAAATATAAATTTAAATTCTGAATCTCTATATCAAATGATTACAATTCACATACATATATAGTTTAATGGTAATACAAAAATGCAATATATAAAGTATTACATATATGGTATAGAGACATATTTCTGATTTAATTAAGTCCAGGAATTAAAATATAAAAAGATTTAAATAAGTCATTAAAAATTGAACTAAACACTAACTGTACAATGCATTTGTATTAAGAAATTGTTGAAAATTTAAAGTTTAATAGGTAGATATGAAGAATCACTTGCAGATTTAAATAAATTTTTAGAAATTGAACCAAACAACATATAGGCATTATATAATAGACAAATATAAAGAGTTACTTGCAAATTTAAAATAAATTGTTAGAAATTAAACCAAGTAATGCATGGGCATTAAAAGTTCATAAGAAACTTATCGCATAATAAACAGGTATAAAGAACTATTTGTGGATTTAAGTATAGGGTGAACATAGATTATTTTTAATAGTAATCACATGTGATCATATGAAATCAGGTGATCGACCAATCACGATTGTAAACAACATACATTTAACCAATCAGAATTAATTATTTTTGTATAACTAAGAAAAATTTAAGCCAACTTAGAAAAACTTTATGACATATAGAAGTATAATTTTTCAAATACTATATTTATTAAAATTTTACTATTATAAAAAGAGTATTTTGAACTACATATTATAATATTTTTGGCTAAATTAATAACAACCGTAAAAAGTTTTATTTGTAGCACATTTTTATTTTTTATATAAATCTCATTGTACCACTAAAATTATATAATAAATGATCTACGTTTACTCTACCCTTAAGTAAATTATTAGAAATTGAATTAAATAATATATTTGGGGGTGAGTCAGTAGAAAAGGGCCAAATTTTTTCTAAGTAAAAGTTTTCTTGACTTTAAGCTTAAATATTTTAACAACTATCTTAATAAATTTAATAATTTTTTTTTTATTTTAATTATATAATTTCAAGATTAAAATAAAATTTTTTTTAGCAAATTTGATTAAATAGTTGTCAAGATATTTTAGTTTAAAAATTAAAAAAATTTTACTAAAAATGATTTGTCTCTTTTCTACTGACTCACCCCCATTTGTATTAAAAGATCATAGTGCAATTTATTTTATAGTAAGCATATATAAAGAATTACTTGCAAATTTAAATAATTATTAAAAATTGAACCAAATGATGTATAGGCATTAAGAATTCATGGAGAAACTTATTGTATGATAAACAGGTATAGAGAACTATTTGCGAATTTAAATAAATTATTAGAAATTGAACTAGATCATGCATTTGTATTAAAAGACTATAGTGCAATTTATTTTGTAATAAGCAAGTATGAAAAATTACTTGTGGATTAAATAAATTATTAGAAATTTAATCAAATAATGTATAAATATTAAAAGAATCTATCACATGATGAAAAGAATCACTTGCTGTTTTATTGCAATTTGCAAAATAAATTATTTTTGATCAAATTTGTAAATCGCAGTACACTTTTATAATCGTATAATTGTAGTCCAATTGCATGATTATACTAACTAATTTTAGCAAGTATAGCTATACCTAACAAAATTATGAAAATTAGGTTTTATATTGAATTTTTGATTTAGAAATAAACTAACAATTACACAATAGGACAACAATTAAGTGATTGTATAGATAAGTAACGATCTATATAATTTAAAAACAAATCATTTTGCAAATTGCAATAAATTGGTAAGTGATTTTTCAGCTTGTGGTAACTTTGTAAAAAATTTTTTTAATTAGTAGTCTGCAGTTAAAGGGAACAAATTTCATAGTAAAAATTAGCGAGCATGTGACTATTACCTTATATAGTAGGTAAAACGCTATGTGCTTCAATTTATAAGAAATCTCTATAGTAAACAATTGAAAAATACTTGTATCTTATGATTTATCAACCCGATTTTGATGATTTTACTACTATTAGAATCAAAGAATTAGCTCTACAACTTTTAATTAAGCAATAAAAAAGTATTAATTAATAAAAAAAATACTTTTATATGTAAGCAAGCCCCATTCGCACACTATAAATTTACTATTAAATTCTATTGTGATTTATTATAAAATGTCGATCATTTTATGCCCTTTTCAGCGATCCTCCACTTAAATATTTTCAGTATTTTTCCATATTTTTGTAGAAACTCTATGAATTTGCAACTCGATCGACAAAATCTAGACAGGCTAAATAATTCCTATAATTTAAGGTTATAAATTCTGTAATATGCAATATTTATAAAAAAAACATAGAATATAAAACACAAATCAACTTTTTTATATAGTAAGTTTCTTTACAAACTCTCAATATTCTTGTATTATTAGTTTAATTTCTAATAATTATTTATTACAATTTGCAAAATAGTTTTATTTTTGATCAAATTTATAGATTGTTAGCACACTTTTACAATCACATAATTGTAGTTTAAATATGCAATTGTACTAACTGATTTTTAGCAAGTATAACTATGCCTAATAAAAATTATGAAAATTAGGTATTATATTAAATTTTTGATTTAGAAATCACTAGCAATTACATAATAGAACAACAATCAAGTGATTGTATAGGTGAGCAATGATCTATATAATTTGATTAAAAATAAATCATTTTGCAAATTGCAATAAATTAGTAAGTGATTTTTTATCTTGTGATAAGTTTCTCTACAAACTCTTAATGTTCTTGCATTATTTGGTTTTATTTATTGCAATTTGCAAAATAATTTATTTTTGATCAAATTTGTAGATTATAGCACATCTTTACAATTGTATAATTGTAGTCCAATTGTACAATTGTACCAACTGATTTTTAGCAAGTATAACTATGTCTAACAAAGATTATAAAAATTAGGTATTTAACTTGAATTTTTGACTTAGAAATTACTAACAATCACACAATAGAACAACAATCAAGTGATTGTATAGGTGAGCAACAAACAATCTGTATAATTTGATCAAAAATAAATTATTTTGCAAATTACAATAAATCAGTAAGTAATTTTTTATTCTGTGATAAGTTTCTTCACAAACTCTTAATGTTTTGTATTATTTGGTTTGATTTATTTATTGCAATTTGCAAAATAATTTATTTTTGATCAAATTTGTAGATCATAGCACACCTTTACAATTGCATAATTGTAGTTTGATTGTATAACTATACTAAATGGATTTTTAATAAGTATAACTAGTCTAATAAAAATTATGAAAATTAGGTATTCATATTGAATTTTTAACTTAAAAAAATTACTAACAATTACGCAATTGGAAACTATCAAATAATTGTATAAGTGAGTGATGATTTATATAATATGATCTAAAATAAATCATTTTGCAAATTGCAATAAATCATTAAGTAATTTTTTATCCTGCGATAAGTTTTTCTACAAATTCTCAATATCTTTCATTATTTGATTTGATTTATTTATTGCAATTTGCAAAATAATTTATTTTGATCAAATTTGTAGATTGTAGCACACTTTTACAATTGATAATTGTAGTCTGATTGCACGATTGTACCAACTGATTTTTAACAAATATAACTATATCTAAGGGCATGCTATTTATTACATAATATTTCTCTACTAATAGCCTACCCTATCCATCTATGGTGTGATCTTAATGCTGATTGGCTAAATTATATTAAATATATATATAATATATATACTGTATACTATATATAATAGTATAGATATTTTTAAAATTGAATAACTTCTAATCTAATAGTCTGATTTGGATGATTCAACTACCAAAATGTTTGTCTCAATGAGACAAATCTAAAAAATCTAAAATTATAAAAATCCAATTACAGAATCCTAAGATCGCTAAAGTTTTTTATAATTTTAAAATTGTAAAAAACTTTAGCGATCTTAGGACCCTGTAATTGGATTTTTATAATTTTAAACTTGTTAGATTTATCTTATTAAGGCGAACATTTTGGTAGTTGAATTATCCAAATCAAACCAGTAAATTAAAAGTTATTCAATTTTAAAATTATCTATACTATTATATATATTATATATATATTATATATAGGGGACTGGTACCCCCAAAATTGGAAATCCATTAAAGCCAGATGCTATTACGTGACTGAAAGCCAATCAAATTGTAAATTTTGATCGTCATGGTCAGTTCGATGAAACAAAAACAAAGAAAAAAAGTGAAAAACACCCAAAATACAAGAAACGAGTGTCGAAACCTGTCTCAGAGCATTAATAAAAAATGCTGGGAAGGCAATTTTACTTATAAAAATATTCTAAATCTAACTTCTAACTAACCCTTACTTTAATTTTAATTAAATAATATAAAAGCACCTGGCTTTAATGGTTCACCAAAATTGGTATTTATACTCTCTAGCCCGGATTCTGACCTTTTCAACCTAGTCTGTGTAATATAGTACAAACAAAGATTACATGACTTTGAATTCTGGCATTTTGACCAATGTTTAGATTCTATGAAGTTTAGATCACGTGATCTGTATAATAATAAAAGTCAATCAAAATTTGATTCCAAAGTAGAATTTGATGTAGTATTTAATTTGGCACACTAACGATATCTTATGAACTGTTAATCAGAATTACATGATTTTGGTGCTATTCAATTCATATCATCGAGATGAATCGAATGGTACCAAAATTATATGATTCTGACCAATAATTCACAAGATATTGTCATTTAACCAAAATAACCTACAATATATAATCTTTGAAAATTAGTACAAAATCATGAATAAATTTGATAGACCAGTTCATTTTTGATGATTTTACCACCAAAATGTCCACCTTGAAGAGACAGTTCAAATGAGCCTAAAATCGTTAAAACCCAATTACAGAATCACAAGATCATTAAGATTTTTGGATAAAAATTAATAAGTTTAACTAATCTAATTTTTATTAAAAATAATAAGAAAATCTTAACGATTTTGTGATCCCGTAATTGGCAATTTTGGGCTTGTTGGAATCGTTTCTTCAAGGCAGTTAGTTTGGTGACAAAATCATCAAAAAACGGACCAGTCTATCAGAAGTTATCTATGATTTTATGTTAATTTCAAAATTTGCTTTATATAGATTATTTTGGTTAAATAATAAGAGAAAGTAAATTTGTTGCACCGCGACATGTCGCACCCCCTGGTTCGGCCAATCAAATCGCACGATTTTATAGACAAAAAAATTTTTTTTTAAAAATTAAAAATCTTACATAATAAAGTGTAAAATTTATATAAAACAGCATGCTATATAACGTAAAATTTTATTCTGACCAACTTTTTCTAAGTCATAAAGATAGATTATCTTAGTAAAAAAAACGTTTTATAAGAAAAATCAAAAATTTCAAAAGTTAGCACATATAAAACTTTTTTTTTACTAAACCAATCTACCTTTTTAACTTAGAAAAGTTGTTTAGCATAAAATTTTACATATAATTCTTAAACGTAAAGTTAGATTTATATTAGTAAAAAAAAGTTTTATATGTGCTAACGATCGAAATTTTTGATTTTTCTTATAAAACATTTTTTTTACAAAGATAATCTATCTTTATGACTTAGAAAAGGTTGTTCAAATAAAATTTTACATTATATGCTTTGATATCGCTTATTTATTTTTACATTTTACTAGTAAAATTTTGAATTTTTAAAAAATAAAATTTTTTGCCTACAAAATCGTGCGATTTGATTGGCCGAATCGGGGGGTGCGACAGGACCCTGAACAATACATATAGAGGTTACATTAGCTTTAATATAAACTTTTTAAAATTTTTATCCACTTTTTATTAGAGCTAATTAACCATATTTTACATATAAGCTTTAATATTTAATAAATTTTAACCAAATATTAAATATAACAATACTTTTTTTTAAAAAATTTTTTCAAAAAAAATTTTTTCCTCAAAAAAATTTTTTTTAAAAAAAAATTTTTCTTAAAAAAAAATTTTTCTTAAAAAAAATTTTTCTCAAAAAAAAAAGTTCTCAAAAAAAAAATTTTTCTCAAAAAAATTTTATCTCAAAAAAAAAGTTTTTTCAAAAAAAAATTTTTCTTAAAAAAAAATTTTTCAAAAAAAAATTTTTCTTAAAAAAAAAATTTTTCTTAAAAAAAAATTTTTTTCAAAAAAAGGTTTTTTTAAAAAATTTTTTCTTTATCCAAATTTTATCCACTTTTAAATGTAACCTTTTGACCAATATCCACTTTTCAAATGTAACATTTTTGTAAAAAAGTAACCTTTTTAGCCAAAATTTCAATGTAACCTCTATATATATTGTTCAGGGTCCTGGTGCGATATGTTGCGTGTGCGACAAATTTCTATTCCCAAATAATAATATCTTGTAAGCTATTGATCACAATCACATGATTTTAGTACTATCTGACTCATCTTATTATAACGAATCGAATGGTACCAAAATTGTGTAATTTTGATTAATGGTTTACAAGATATTATTAGAGATCTTTAGTGTGCCAAATTACCGGTAGGCAGTGTTGTCACTTGGACGTTTTTTGGACATTTTGGACATTTTTTCAAATTAAAATTACTTGAAATTTTATTAAGATAATCTATTTTAATTTTTTCACTAATAAGTCCAACACCTAAAAAAATATATAATTATATTTTTTTTAAATTACTTTATTGATTAGTTATATATAGGACATAGGCTTGGACGATTTTGGACAATCTTGAACGTTGGACAAAAAACATAGTATGGACATGTCCAATTGACAACATTGCCGGTAGGTACTGCACCAAAATTGGACTGTATTTTTAGATAAACTTTAAAAAGTGATATCTTATGACTGAGTAATCAGATTCAGGTAATTTTTATACCATTTAATTCATCTTGATGAGAAGAATCGAATGGTACCAAAATCACCTGAATCTGTACTTGATCATGAGATATCACTTTTTAAAGTTTATCCAAAAACACAGTTCAATTTTGGCGCAGTGCTTAATTTGGCGCACTAAAAATCTCTAATGATATCTTGTAAACCATTGATCAAAATTATACAGTTTTGGTACTATTTGATTTGTCATAATGAGATGAGTCGGATTGTACTAAAATTATGTGATTTTGATTAATAGTTTACAAGATATCATCATTTAACCAAAATAACCTGTATAAAACAAATTTTGAAATTAACATTAAATCGTAGATAACTTCTAATAGACTAGTCCGTTTGTGACGATTTTGCTACCTAATTGACCGCCTTGAAGAGACGATTCCAACAAGCCCAAATTCATTAAAATCCAATCACAGTTCACAAAATCATTAAAGATTTTCTTATGATTTTTGATGAAAATTAGATTAGTTAAACTTATTAATTTTTATCCAAAAATTTAATGATCTTGTGATCTCGTGATTGGATTTTAACGATTTTGGGCTCATTGGAACCATCTCTTCAAGGCGGTCATTTTGGTGGTAAAATCATTAAAAATAGACTGGTCTATCAAAATCTTTTCATGATTTTGTGCTAATTTTTAAAGATTATATATTGTAGGTTATTTTGGTTAAATGACAATATCTTGTAAACTTTTGGTCAGAATCATATGATTTTGGTACTATTCAATTTGTCTCGATAAGACGAATCAAATAGTACCAAAAAATTATATGATTCTGATCAACAGTTCATAAGATATCATTTAGTGCGCCAAATTAGATACTGCACCAAATTTAACTACAGAATCAAATTTTGATTGGCTTTTATTATTATACAGATCATGTGACCTGAACTCCATATAACCTAACCATTGGTCAAAATGCCAGAATCCAAAAGTCACATAATCTTTGTTTGTACTACATTACATAGACCAGGGATGGTAAATGACCAGGTCATTTGATTATTTTTTAAATGACCTAAAATGACCCTTAAATGACCGGTCATTTTTGATCATTTAAATTTTGGTCATTTGCAAATGACTCATGACCAAATGACCCTGGTCATTTACAAATGACCATGGTCATCACGGTCATTGGTCATTCTATATAGCGTTTGGCTTGTGTAATGTGACGATAATCAGGTATCGGTTAGCACGTTACGTGTTACACATTAACATGGGATCAAAAGTGGTCGATCATTTGTGCACGAACAAGTTTTCACCTGAAAAAATCTAGCATTTAATACATTATACAAAAATGGAAGTTATTTATTTTAAATAAAGAAAATGACTCATATTTTGGGGATAAAACTAATAGGGAAATTCTAATCTCTACCGTACGTACATACGTATCATATTAAAAGGGGTGTCGTGATTAGTAAGAGATTAATTCTTTACCCAATCCAAAATATGTCAAATATAAAGTTGAATAATAAAGTATCAAAGAAAGTTGGCGAAAAGACATTGTTAGTATGAGAATAAAAGTGCATAGATAAATTGCGCAAATTGGAAATGTCAATGTGAGTATTAATATTACTGTACTAATTTCATTAAAATAAGACGATATTTATTTAAGTAATTAATATTTTATCGATGCAAATAAATTAGGGCCAGAACAATCATTTTTTAATTCTTCTTGTATTTTTCTCGTATTTTTCTTGTGTTTTCTCGTATCGTACAAAAACAGATTTGCACGTTTGAAAATCATATTATTGAAACAACACTACTGAGTATTAGCTTATGAAAATAATGTAAAATGTGTGAACATTAAAGAAACATTACATAATAGTCGACAACTGATACTTGTTTGATAACGATAAAAAAAAAACAGGTACTGTATGGTTATCATTATTTAGTAAAAAGAGTTTTTCGCCTCTAATCCTAGTACAATATATATAGGATATATTCGTGCTATCTTATGCAAAATATTCGTAAATAACGTAAATAATATATTAGATATTTTCACGTCAAACTTTACAATGGGTAAAAAAA
>QKWP01000488.1:29152-40814 GCA_003550325.1 Gigaspora rosea | reverse complement strand
TTAAGGTTTATTGGTTGACATGAACAGTTTTTTCGATAAATTTTCGTACAAACTAAGCACACTCACATTATTGTCGTAAAATGATTATTATCATACAAAAATAGCTTTTATTAATTATTTTATATGGATCACACCGAAATCATTAACTTATCGAATCGGCCAAACAATCATTCGGTCAATTTTTTACCAGATGTCCCAAAAATAATGAAAACAGCTGTAAAGTAAAAAAAAAGAATGAACCGGACCGGATATTACCCGGACGGAACTAAATGTGGGTCCGGGTCCGTATACCTCATGGGTCCGGGTCCGGTCCGTCGACCGGACCGGACCCGGATCTTTTGCGGAACACTATTGCTAGATACTTGTTGGTCTAATGCCCATTTCTGGTTCAATTTGTAATGATATATTAAATCTGAATGGATTACTAAGAAGTCTTAAAGCTTTTGGATTATCTGAATCAGGAAGAACTTGCATCTTGATGTAAAATATATTATTTGATTTAATTTCTAATGCTTTGTTAAATCTGTAAGTTACCGTTATTATAAAATTTAAAGATAAAAAATATTTTTTTTGAAGTATTCAAAATTTTATGCAGGCATATTTTTTTGCAGTATAATTAGTTTTCTTTAATATCAACCATACAACTTACAACTAAACAATTAAACAAACTAAACAACTAATCGATTGTTTAGTCAAATGGTCACCGTAATCGATTAATAGTTGGCACCAACTTGGAACACTAATTACATTATTTGATTTAATTAGTTTGATCATCATAGCGATTGTTTTATGATTAATTAGGTTTCAATTATTTTTATGATAATCTTTAATTGATTGCAATTAATTTTTCGGCTCACCTAGTCCAGGGACACAGAAAATTTTCAATATTATTTGCAAATCCGATTATTAAAAATGTTATGGATGTTTATTTTTCGGGGAGATACGAAATTCCAATTAAATTATTTGTAACATTATAATAGTTTGTAATATTCCTAGTTTTTGTAGAACATAAGTAAATTCATACAAATGTATATAAAATTTTACAATTTGTGGATAAATACAATCTTTGGATAAAATTTGAAACATATCATTGACATGCGCGTTGTCGCAATAACTAATGATTTACAATCAGCTTTATTTGCAAAAAAAAAAAATATTTTCTTAGATTTCTAATATGATTTATAATAAATTATAAACATTATGCGGCTTTATTATCAGTTTCATAAGTAATTTCAACTAAGAAAAACAATTGACCAATTAAATACAATGATAATTTATAATTATTATGTGGCGCGATAAAAAATATATATAAAGCTCTTAACATTTTTAATTCCTTTTTACTTATCTTTCGCAATCTCAAAAATTTTAAAAATTTTAGCAAATTTAAAAATTTCAGAAAAACCTATCACAAAAATGAAATCGTATAAAACCTTTAAAAGACCTCTTAATTCATTCATGATATATAGGATAGTTATTAACAATTACCTTAAAGCCAATAATATCAAATATTCTAACAGCACAATTTCCAAATTAGCAAGCAAATTATGGAAGAATGAATCTGAAGAGATTAAAAATGAGTATAAACAATTGGCTAAAACAATGAAAGGTCATGATCGAAATATTGAAATCGAAACCGTTAATACTACCTCGCCTAGAACTATAAATGATTATCCTTCGGTCAACACCGAACCTAGACCACATGTTCAATTTCTGACCCAAACATTAAAAATTAATTCACTAACTATCATCAATGATAACTTTATAATTATTTGCTTACATTGATTTCTTAATGTCGGATTTTTTTTTTTTTTTTTTATAAGAACATATTTAAATTGTTTTTTTTTTAGAATCTCGACGCATTAACATATCTTCCAGTTTCTTCAACGAAGTATACCACTTTACTTTGTTATTTCACAACAATATAATATATATTCCTGTCTAGGGTTTATTTGTTGGTCTGGTAACCAAATCTATTTTTATATGAGGATAAAAACCAAAAAAATTTTTTTTTTTTTAAATAAAATATTATATAATATCATATACATTTGTAATTGTACTATCACATTTTTCAGCATAAGTAGTTTTACAAAATCTATTTCCGTAATTGTGTTTACATTTATTATTAATTTTTACAAATGTCTATTTCTTTTTACAAAATTTACAAAAAAAATTAATAAATAGAGACGATGATTCGTCTTGACTGAATTGCATTTGCCCAAATCTCACTTTGCGCTTCTTGCTCCTATTTAACGCGGTGGTGGCTTTCTGCAAAAAAAAATAATAAAATAAAATAATAAAAAAACAGTTAGGGTATAAATCGTAGACAAAAAAACCAAAACACAACTGTAAAAAGAAATGGGGTTAAAAATTATAGTAAATATATAGAAAGTTCATACCTTAACAGCTCTAGCGGATCAGGGTTTCCTGTTGAGGAGGATTTTTTGAAAGAGTACCTTAATTATAAGGTTAAAAGTGGTAAAATTAAAGCTTTTTCCTTAGAACAATACATCATGAACATTAAAGCTCATAATGAAGCTCTTGGACATAGTTGGAATTACTCTATATTCGATGTTATTATTAAAGAAGCATTGGATTTATTAATGCCAAAGCAAGTAGATAACTCAGTTTCTCCTAATTCGGGCATACCCCCACCTCAGAGTTCAGATTTTTCTGACGCTCAGTCAAGGCAACTTTTTTCTGAATTTAATCTACAAGAAGGTGCTGTATCAAATAGTGATGCACACCCATATCTCCCAAGCGGATTTGGTGGTCAGAATTTTGTTTCTCTTCCCACTGGTATTAATGATCTCACCCAATCAATGAATCTTAATACCCGTCCTTTTTCCCTGACGATATTCTCTACAATCAATTGCTTAATCCTTCACTCTCACTTGATACTACTCACTTCAATCAGTTGTCTGATCCTCATTGTATTATACAAAAATTAGAAACACTAATTTCTTATATACAAGGGCAAATTTCTAATGAACAGGAGCAAATTCCTAATGCAATGAAACAACTTTGTGATGCGCAAAAAAATTTTATTTGTTTATCTAATATAATCAACTCTTTAAATAACCAATTGATGATTCTGAAAGAACAAAAAACTTCGATATAAAAAGTTATATTTTCTTAAGAAACTATTATGAAATTTTAAATTCCTAAATTCGTTATAACCAGAGTTGTCTCAGATAAACAACAGTAGAAAGCCACCACTTTCATTAATTCAACTAATTTATGATTAGATTTCTTTCTTTTAAACCTTTTTTTTAGATTAATAATGCAGTTATCATGCAAGGTTCATGATAATATCGTATTTATTATATTCTGACAAACATTCTTGTCAATTTTTTTATTTATTCTTTTTTAATTTTTTCACAACATTCCTCTTTCATGAAACATTGCAATAAGGAAAAAAAGAAAACTATAAAAAAAAAATAATAAAAAATAATAAAAAAAAAAATTAAAATAAAAATAAAATAAAAAAAAAGAAAAAATCAAAATGTAGTAAAGAGGTTTACTGCGTGCTATATTTTCTATATTTTCTTTATTAATAAGAAATATATTAGTTCATACAGTAGTTGCAAAAAAACCTTTTTTTTTTTTTTTTTTTTTTTTTTTTTTTTTTTTTGAAAAAAGAATGAAAGTGCTAGATTTTTCTAAAAAGAAATCAAATTGTAAAAAAAATTAGATTTCTAGAAATAGGAGCCAATATTAAATTTAAATAAATTTTACAAAGTTCAAGCTTATTAGAAAAAAAATTTTTTTATATATAAATATAATTCAATTTATATATTATTGAATAATAAATAAATAATAAATTTTATATATAAAGTTTTATAAAAAAAATATTAAAATTTAAAGAAATTTTAAATATAACAAAAAAAAAAAAGTTTCTAGGAATAGGTGCCCATTACCTTATATATTAATTATATTCGCTTTAAATGCCCCTAGAAATGGGTGCTTGGTAAGTCATGCAAGTGCATAAGCTAAAAAACTTCAGAATGTCTGTACATAAGGATAGTCAAATGATAAATACCAGGGAGAAAAAAAAAAGGATGATCTTGGTTACCGCGTGATTGTGTGGTCAATATCCAAAAATATCCGAGTACATACAGTAGCAAGAATTAAATTTACTGCTTCTTGTGAACCACTAAAGTTCATGTCCGACATTGTACAACACAAATATTTGCTTGCAGATTTATTGATACAACATTAGTCAGAAGTATGTGCGTGCGTGCGTACGTACGTACGTATGTATTTAAGTGATCGTTGATTATCGAACGACGTTTTTCTCATGAGATACGTACATTTCGGTATGTATAACTATTATTATATTATTATATAATATTATTATATTTCAGCGTTTTATACAATATGGATCAAAGGTCTTTGAGACTTATAGAGAGTTAATATGTATCAATGAATATGATTGAATTTAGTACTATATCGATTAGATTATTTTAACTTTTTCAACGGAATAAAATCATCTATGATCAGTAATTTTTTATCTATCACTATGAAAATTTTTTGATCAGATGTGGAACCTGAGTCAAAAAATTTATCTAGAAATTACTTTAATAAAAATTTAGGCGCCAAAAATGTGGCAACATTTTAATAAAGACATGATCATCAACCTATGACGTTTGTTACTTTGTTCTTTTTTGGAATATTCATTAAGGGTAAAATAGTACGCATACGTAAACGTTAATATATTTTTGACTTCATTCCTGTCGTAGATCGATTTATTTGTTTCGTACTTGCACGAACGAAATATATTTGGTTGTTACAATTTATGCCATGTGATGCTTTTATGGTGTTGTACATAATTAAAGCTCATCACGCAGTGGTTCATTGCGTTTGATATTTCGGTACATGCATATAAACATTTAGGACTGTAATATAAATAATTACTTAATTACTTAATAAAAAAAAAACATGTAAAATGCATTCGAAAGAAAGTGAGAGAAAAAAAAATGGTTAAAAGTCGGTCTATCTACCATATTTTATTCAGTATATTTTTGATTCTCATTGATTTTATAATATATTTCTTGCCAGTTTTTTTTTGCTTGTTCCTTGCCAAACATTTTTGTCTTGATCTTGTTCTTTCCCAATAATATCGTAAACCTTTATTACATAATTTTTATAAATAGATATATTGGACCAAATCTTAAATCAATATTTTTCATACTTTCACCTATTCCAATATTATTATACTTTCTTGCCGGAATCCTTGTTTCGCTTTGCTATACGATTTGGATTACTCTTATTGTTCCAGTTAAAAAACATCTTAATAAAAAACCAAGTGAACCATATTATACATTTTCACCAACTGCAGCGATGGCTTATTATACTTATCAACGTTATAGAGGTCACAATATTTCAAAAATAAACCAGGATAGAGACCAATGGACAAATTCGAGCGAACCTTCCATCGTTCAACCTATCAGGTCTGCCTTAGACCTTTCTTCGTCAACATGGGATTATTGTAGTTCTCTTGTTCCTCAACAAGTTCATAGTATAACTAGTTATAATGGTCCAACTAGAGATTTAAGTTGGAGTAGTTTTATTCTTTTTCCAATGTTGATTTATCCAATATATTTTCTTATTACTATTCCTACAACATTAGTTACTTTTTTCTTATTATATTTTCCAATGGTTTGTAAATTTGAATATATACTTTGGAAACGTAATATTGGAATTAATGCAAGATATGACTTTACATCATTTATTACCACAGTAACTGGTTCAATTCTTATACCAATACTTGTATTATTAGGAGATGCTGTTTTCTTTTGCGCAGTACTCTGTGCAAGTACTGGTGCGGTTTTTATGGTAATGTTTAGATCATTTGACGAAGGACTTGCATTTTGTAATAGAGTCGCAATGGGTGTACCAGAAACTTATCTAGAAATGATTTTAGAGGAATGAATTATTCTACTTATGGGGTCTTAATAATTAGAACATTTAAAAAAAAGGGAATGCATGTTTTGTATTATAATAGCATTGTACATTTTCTATACGAGTCTTTTTTTAAATATATATTATGAATTAAAAGGAGAGTATTCATCGAATGGCGTATTCTTCATTTTATAGACTTCAAACTAAATATCTAACGTCATTGACACTGTCTTGTAAATATCTGATACTGTATTGTTTGATAACTATTTTTATTTTGATTAACAATGAAAATATATATTAGTCTTTCTATCATTCACTGATCATTATACCAATCAAGTATGTTAAGGGACGCGAAAGTTTTTAAAATTATTTTTAATGACATAAAATAAAGTGATGTAAAAGAAAAACAAAGTGATTGATGCTTTTGTTCATAAGTTTAAAAAGTGTTAATTTTGATGAATTTTTTGTCGATGAGTTTCTTTTTCATTTTCATAAAAAATTATCTCTTAAAAGTTTTATAATCCAAACCTTTATAATTCTATTTTACACTTTCGTTATATCTATAAATATATGTACGTATTTATTTTAAAATGTAAATTATTGGTCTTTTCCATAAAAAATAAATTCTTTTTTTTTTTTTTTCAAAGAATAATATCAAAATGGCTTCAGATGTAGAAGCAAAAGATCCTATGTTACAGGAAGAACAGGATGCGAAGGTAGATCTTTCGTCAGCAGAAGGACATGAAATGACTCAAGTACAAATGAATGATGATAACGCTAGTGATATTGTGAGTATTTCATGTACTTGATACTATGATAATAAAACAGAGAGAAAAGTTCTTATTGATTATATTTTTTTAATAACCTTCGATATGCACGTACGTACATTCGTTTATACCTTTTATATAAATTCAGAATGAGGAAAAATCACCTACTACGCCTAAGGAAAAAAGAAAGCGTGAAGAACAATCCACAAAAGCTACAATTATCGATGACGATGACGACGATGAAAATAAGTCTGACGAATCTGTTGAGCAACCACCTACCAAAAGGACTCGAACATCAACTCGAAAAATGAGTTCATCCATTTCTAAGCGTAAGGCGACATCAATTGCATCTGGTCAAAGTTCTTCAAAACGAGTTCGTGGTCGTAAACCTAGCGTAAAATTCGAAGATGAAGCTGAATCTGATGAACTTCGTTATGATGATGATGACGATGATGATGATGAATATAGGGGAGGTGACTCTGATTATGATGAAGTGGAAAAGAAACCATCCACAAAGAAAAAGGGTAGAGGTGGTCAATCCACAAAAAAGAAATCTCTTTGGAAAGCTGAAGAAGATAATTATATGATTGATTGTATTTTGGAAGAAATGCCTAGTCCTTCTTGGAAACATATTGCTAAAGGTCTCGCAGGTCGTACTCCAAATTCATGTTTAGTTAGATGGAAAACATTACAGAAAAGATTGTATCAAAACAATTGATAAATAAGTAATTTTGGTTTTCATCTAGATATCTTTGATTCGGCTTGAGATATGAATTTTTTTTAAAAAAACTTAGTTTTTATAATTTTGTTTTATACATTTTTCATTCGATATTTTGCAAATACGTAATATTTTCTAAAGTTATAATCAAACATTTTGTATTAATTATATTAAATATATAATATATATTTCTTATTATAAACTTGTTTGCTAGCATTTGTTGTGTGTATAATTTTTAATTTAGGAATGCCCGACTGTTTATAGGATAATTTTTATCGGTTAAACTAATATCGAATTTATTATAGGATTACTTCTTATCGATTAAGCTAATATCAAATTTATTAATAGGATAACTTTTATCGGTTAAACTAATATCGCATTTTATTTTATTTTATTTTAAATTATTATTAATAAAAAAAAATAATCAATAATAAACTGTTTTTAGCATAGTCTAATAGATTATTCGAAACAGTATTTTTTTTTTTCAGTACATATCGATATTATAGGGTTTATATAAAAGAGTGTTGATCGGCACGTTAAAACCGACAGACTTTCCAATCATTGATGACCATCGGGCAATTACAGGACTTTCATTCTAAACGAAATCTTTTTAAAACTTCTAGCAAATGTTTCTCAATAATTGCTTAATCAAATTTTCTAAAATTTTTTTATTTTATTTTGCATTTTTATAAAATTAATAAAAAAAAAATTAAAATAAAAAATAATTATTGAACTTGGATCAATTGTCATCAAGAAAATTTTGATAAAAAGTTAAAAAAATTTGCTTTTAAAAAAAACCAAAATTGAGTAAACTTTTAAGGTTTGAGTGAAAATTTCTTGATATTCAACTATCTAAATTTGACATTTTTTTATTTTAATATTATCCCTTAAATTAGAAACAAATCCAGACAAATTTGTCTGAAAAATTGCTAGTATAGTAAAATACCTAACTTTCATTAGCAAATTTATAATAGCGTAATCTTATGTAAGGTCTTATAAACTGTAATATAAGCAAAATATTACATAATATATTTCGAAATATTTTGAAATATCAAATTTTCAAAATATTACAAAAGTATCTTCGAAATATTTGAAATATGTTATGAAATATTTCAAACTCTTTCAAAATATTTTAGGACTAGGAAACCAAGTTGGATTAGTAGATGGATCGCGCATTAAACTGATTTTTTGAAATAGTTCAAAATAGTTCAAATTCTGTACTACAAGATCAGATTAGATCTTTTGTTTATAATTAGATCTTCTATTTTGTTTTTTTTTCACTTTTTAATTGTAACGATATATAACAATTAACAGATCTTAACGATTACATAGTGTTTTAACCGCATCACAAAAATTTCAACCTGAATTAGAATTAACACCAGCATGATTAAAAATCCATCTGATTGGCTGTCGATCCTTATAGTAATGCCCTATATAAAAATACGATCGATCATATGAAAAGTCACAAACGAATCTGATTATATCAGATTAAATTTGCTAGAAGCAAGTAATATTGGAAAACAATATTTCTTTAAAATTTCGGTAACCGTTAATTATAAAAATTTATGACTTGCTATTTGCAAGTAAAAAAATTACATAATAAATAGCTAACGAAATTTTAAAGAAATATTGTTCTCCGACGTTACTTGCTTCTAGCAAATTTAATCTGATATAATCAGATTCGTTAGTGACTTTTCATATGATCGATCGTATTTTTGTATGGGTCGTTTACCCTAATCAGCCAATGAAAATTCAAAGATCGGCAACCAATCAGATGGATTTTTAATCATACTATTAACACCTCTATTCGGATTTATATATCCGGATATATACTATGTCATGTGATATAACGTGACATAGTGTTTTTATATCCAGATATAAATAAATCCGGATATATACTAAGTTAAACCCAGATAAATCTGGATATAAAAAATATATCCGGATAGAGGTATTAACTCTAACCTGAATCACTGGCTAAAAAAAAAAACAAGAGTTCAAAATTTCTTAAGCCCATTTGATCCATAAGCTACTATAAATCATAAAAATATATTCCACAAAATGTACAAAAAAACTTAAAAAAAAAGCCGTTTTGCACGATTTTTACCTTTCTCTCCCTTTTATTCCTCTCTCCCTTTTATTTATCTCTTTCTTTTACCACTTTTTTTTTTCTTCTTTTTTTTTTCTTTTTTTTTTCTTTTTAATATTTCGAATACTTTCGAAATATTTTAGAACTGAGAAATCAAGCTGGATCAGTAGATCTGTAATCAAGGACACATTTGACTAATATTTTCAAAATGTTTCAATGAGTTTTGATGCTTGTACTACGAGATCAGATTAATTCTTTGTTTATTTTTTTTTTGTTTATAATTTAGATCTTCTATCAGATTTACATTGTTTTTTCGTTTTCCTTTTGTTTTTTTTTGGTTTCGTTTTATTTTTTTTAGTTTTGTTTTGTTTTTTTTATTTTATTTTTTTTTATTTTTAATTTTATTTCTACACTTTGCCACTGGCACTTTGCAAGAAATCTAATGACTTTTCAGCACTTTGCCCAAGCCAATACAGCTTTTTGACACTTTGCAAAAACATACAACTAATTTCTCCGGCAATTTCTAAATTTCAAGAACACAAGTTTTTGCAAGGTTTCGCTTTATTTATTTAGTCATTTCATGTTTTTTGTTTTTGTTTTTTTTTATTTTTATTAATTTATTTTATTTGGCACTTTGCGAAAACCTTTGCCGATTTCTGAATTGCAAAATCACTTACTTCAAAGAAAAGGAGTTTTGGGGCTTCATTTATTTTTTATTTAGTTTGCTTACATTTTTATTTTTTGTTTGGTTTCTTTTTTTTTACTTATTTTTTAATTTTATTTTACTTTATTTATCCTTAACTTCTTTCAAAACTTTGCAAAAAAACGACTTGACTTTTCTAGCACTTTACAAGAACACCAATTCTAACATCTCTGGCACTTTGCAAAAAGTCATGAATATGAACAAATATAATCGAATATAAGCAAATATGAGTGAATATAAGCAAATATAATAGTTTATTTTTGTTTGTTTTTGTTTTTTTTTGTTATTTTTTCAGTTTTGTTTTTGTTTGTTTTTTACTTATTTATTTTATTTTATTTTATTTATTCCTTACTTCTTTCAGAACTTTACAAGAAAATGACCTGACTTTTCTAGCACTTTACAAGAACACTAATTCTAACTTTTCCAGCACTTTGCAAGAAGTAGCGAATATGAGCGAATATAAGCGAATATAAGTGAATATAAATGAATATATTAGTAATCTCATTAACGATGATACATAAAATTAATACTTTAAAATTTCTATATAATAAACTTTTGATTTTTTAAAAATTAAAATTTTAAAAAAATATATATAATATTTAAGCATATATATAATCTATTTATAAAAAAAATTCTGTTTAATTATTGATTTAATGATTTTTAAAAAGAAAAAATCTAAAAAGTGCACCCATGTATTTTGTGCCCCTAATGTACTAATAATTAATTTTGTGTAAAGTTAGGGTTAGGGTTAGGTTAGTAGTAAAATTTTGAGATATTAAAATAGGGAGCACAAAGTGCATGGGCACTGACAGGACCCCGAAGAATATATGTAATACTGAGATCTGGCTTTGTATAGACTTATATATAATTTTTCCATATGTCGTATGTTTAAATTTGTATAACCAACTGGTAATTTTTTGAAAAGTTAGATGTTTATTTGTATAACAAAAACGATCTTTATAACAAGTACGATCTTTTTTTGTATAACGATACTATATATATATCGGGAAAATTTTTAAGTAGGTATAAATCGATATATACCGTATGTTGCAGCTACCTTTTTTTGCCGATTTTTAACAAAAAAAAACCATGGGTAGCTTATTTACTATTTTAAGTAATTTAAAGCACAATGAAAGGGTAGCTTATTTTTGAATACAAAACTTTATTAAGTAAAATAAATAAATAAATATGCTGTAGACAATAAATAAATATGCTGTGCTGTAGACGATAAATAAATATGTTATAAACAATAAATAAATATGCAGAAAAAAATCGAGAGTAACTTATAAAGCGATTTTTGGTCAATCGATTATAGTCGCTACATAGTAAAGTCTAAATTTTACTAAGCAAATCGATTAAAGTCGCATAAGTAACATTGTTCAGCAGATAAATATACGCGTATTCTGAAAATTTCATACAAATAAGAGAACTTTTTATTATTTGACATTTAATTTTTACGTTCAACGGTTTTTTTTTTATAAAAAAAA
>QKWP01000488.1:8678-19803 GCA_003550325.1 Gigaspora rosea | reverse complement strand
GGACAGGTATCACTCTACCAGGTTTACCACAGGGGCAAATGCCCTCCAATAGGTGTTTGGCTAAAGCCTCAGGGTACTTTTAATAGTGAATTACTCGAAAGGGTATATTGGAAGGAACATTGAACATGGGTAGAAGCCAGAGAGTTTAAATAGGCAATCCCCTAGTTGGGTTGCAGGTATGGCATCTAGTGTAGAACCTTCGGGCGGACTACTTAAATTAGACAACCAAAAGTTGTACGTGTAGCTAGTTGTACTCTCGTTATACAAATGTAATATGTGGCACAGTCATATTGACCGGGCCAACTCGCTTGGACCAATAAAGTGCTAGGGTACCTAAGTGGTCACCTTAATATTAAAAAAAAAAATAAAAAAATAAAAGATAACTTGGCTAGTATATTAGGGCCGTGTCATTAATCACCTGATTATTTTTTATCAGAGGTCTACCTCCTTTCTCTTCTTTAATATATAAATAGTCAGGTTTCTTATATATAATTTCACTTTTTTTTACCCCCTCCGCCCTAAAAAATCACCTGATTTTTGTCACTCCCCTTATATAAAATTTAAAAAAATGCAAATTTAGAAAATATAAATTTTATACTATTTTTTAATTTGTATTGCAGGCAAGTTTGCTTGCAAACTTTTTTTTTTATAAATTTAAATTTTTTGAATAAAATTTTAAATATTAATTTTAGATATATAATTTCTAAGTAAAATATTTAGAATTTAACTAATTTTAACACCTGGTTAAAGTTATAAATTTTAACCACCCTTTATTTTTATAGAAGTTTTTTATATAAAAAATTATTCTTTAAAGATTAGGGTTAGGGTAAGGGTATAGGTATATTAAGTTAGAAGATGGATTGATTATTTATATACAAAATTAGATGCCAAAAACTTTTATTTAATAGCCCAAAGCTAGTTTTTATAATAAAATTTTGTGATATTAATAATTTTTTGATTTTTTTCTAAATTTTCTTAAAATTTTCTTTATTTTGTTACACAAGATCCTGACCTAATTGGTAAATTATAGGGTAGTTATATCACCAGGAGGGCAAGTTAGCAACACTCAATATTTAATATTAAATCTATTTTAACAACTTTGTTAAAAAAATTTTAAATATATTAAAAAACTTTGGTATAAAAAGTTTAGAGTATACATATTTGAACTTTTACTATAAAATTTTTTCTTTAAATTTTCTAAATTTTATATGTTTCCATCGATAAAAAATAATATTTACTTCTAATACAAGTTTTAATTTTTACAATTATTTAAAGTATAATAATGAAAGTTGTAAATAATTCTTTATATAAACTACAATATTGTATTAGAAACTTTATTTTTAAAACCAATATTTAAAGAATTTGCCAAGATATTGTAAATTATTTTTTAGTTAAAAAATTTCTTTAAAATTTAATATTTTTGTTTATAAGCAATATAAACTTTTTGTCTTATAATATAAATACAAATAATACAAAAATATAATTCTTATTGAATTTTACTAACTATAACTGGCAGTGATAATCACTATGTCACGTGTTATAAAATTATATACGTACTTATGCAAAAATTTTAATTTAACAATAACCATTATTGTATTGATTTTATATATATATATATTACTTCATTTTTAGATGATTGTAACTACCAAAATTCGTTCTTGAAGAATTGGCTTTATTGGCTTTAACTATTCTATCAGCTACGCGCAACTATACATACACTTATATAAATTACTTAATTATAAGTAGGACGGCTTGTGTTGCTTTGCTTATATTCAGCAACACCTACAAAGTTCACTTCGCTCACCCTATAGTTGCTTGCTATAGCTATCGCCTCTGCTCTACTCCTAATTTCTAAGACAATCCTAACCCTAACCCTAACCATAACTCTAAAGCTAATTGTTTATCTCAACTATATTAAAAATCAAAGAACACAAAAACCTAACGTATGGTACAACGAACAAGTCAAATACAATATGAAAAAATACTAAAACCACAAACATATCCAGCAATGCATCAACAAGCGCAACAATAGCGACCTATCCTGAACCTAAAAGAATTAATACATACAAACATGCAACTAAAAGCAAAAAAAAAAAGAGAAATGAATGCTTAACCTTAACTGCACCAACAACAAACCGAACAATACCCAAGATAAAAATACCCTAGTAGCACATTATCAATGAAAGAAACTTTAAACTGATGATGCTAAAGACAAAAAAACCAGGTAACACACCAAAAAAAATATGGACAACACTAACAATAGAAAAAAGTGAACAATGCCAAACTAAACGACAAAAGAAGAATAATTATCGACAAAAAAAACACCTATCAAAACCAATAAAAAAAACATGAAACTAAACTACCACTATCGAAAGAAAAAACTGTATTACAAGGGTGTGGCGACTTAGGGAAGTTGGTAAGTTGTCACCCCCAAGTGGCAGGTCTAGAGTTCAAATCCCACTGGCAACGCTTTTGAAAAATAGACCTGTGTTCCAGTAACTGTGTCTTGTTGATCGGTTGGGTACACTACCTGTAGTCCTTGGTTACCATCTTGAATAGAAGCTTTCAGGCGAAATTGTGTTTTATTACACAGACAAATCCAAGAAACCGGAGAAACAGAAACCCATTTGGCAAGTTCCGAGTGGAGAGGTAGCTAGACTTTCGACGGTACCAGGTAAAAGGATCTTAGCGGTGACTGACCGGAAAACTGGACGGGCAAAAGCCCCTATGGCAAAGGGGGCCCACCAACTGTTATAGAAGCATGAACCAAGGAAAGGAAGACCTTAGGCACCTAAAGCCTGGCAGACCGATCCTTCCGGGCCAACTGAATTGGTAGTCTGGGATAACTGGGGAAAAGGATCCAAAGAGTGACTGACCGGGTACTGGGGTCTAGTGAACTTTGCAAGGGCAGTAGTAGGTAATGGTAGCGGTTGCAGAGTATCCCCCTGACTGCAAGTTGTTTGCCTCGGTGAATGCGTAAGTTACCGAAAGTGTAGATGAATATCTGTGGAGGACAGGTATCACTCTACCAGGTTTACCACAGGGGCAAATGCCCTCCAATAGGTGTTTGGCTAAATCCTCAGGGTACTTTCATAGCGAATTACTCATAAAGGGGTATATTGAGAGGAACATTGAACATGGGTAGAAGCCAGAGAGTTTAAATAGGCAATCCCCTAGCAGGGTTGCAGATATAGCATCTAGTGTAGAACCTTCGGGCGAACTACTTAAATTAGACAACCAAAAGTTGTACGTGTGGCTAGTTGTATTTTCGTTATACAAATGTAATATGTGGCACAGTTATATTGACCGGGCCAACCCATTTGGATCAATAAAGTGCTAGGGTACCTAAGTGGTCACCTTAATATTAAAAAAAAAAAAAAAAAAAACTGCGTTACAGGAATCTAAATTAGATGCCACCAACGACAAAAAGGAAAGCACCGAATTGAAAAATACCAATGATGAAAGAACTGGACAGCACTAATGATAAGAGAAGCACACCAATAAAATGGTCAATAATCTGAAACTAAGAAAATAACAAGAATAAATATTAGTACTATACTAAAATAATAAAAAAAAACAAATAAATAAAAAAAACAAATAATTTATCTTTATACCTGCTTTGTATAAGAGTGGTGACATATATTATAATATAATTTTACTATACTCCTACCACTCTTCCCTATATAAGAGAAATTTGATTGGCTATTATGAACTTCTATATTTAATATAAAATTTCAGAGATTCTTCTCACCCTAAAATATAATGTAATATCTGTCACCACCCTAACCAGTAATCATCACCGCCGGTTATTTAAAGTAAATATCATTCTTATTTTCAAATATTTTTGTACCAAATTTTATTTAAATATTTTAAATAATTAAAAAAATAAATCAGTAATATTTTTATTGTAATTAGACAGACAAATTTTTTGCAAACCTCTACAAATTAAGTGATAAAGCTAGAAAGTTAAAATATTATATAACAAATTTGAAAATATAAACTATTTTACAAATATAATAAGTACTTGTTATTGGTTAGGTTGTGGATGATAACTGATTTATCGCTAGGTTACTATATAAATCACGTGGCTTTGCCACGTCATTTATATTGTTCCCTACGAAGAATCAGTTTTCATTACAACTTAACTAATAACATTTTTATCCGTAAGGTCCGACGTAAGCACTGTCGTTTTTCGTATATATTATTCGGTCTTTCTAATCATTAGAATCACTTTTACTCTTTTTTACGTTCGCTTACTTTTCCATTTTCGCCCATCATTTTTTTCATTTAACTTTTTTACTTTTTTCCTTCGCTAAATCTTTTTTTCCTTAACTTTCACTAATATGAATTTTATGAGTTACGCAAAATGAAATAAAATCAGAAAATTGAATTATCACATAATTAGAAAGTGATCGAATAATATATACAAAAAACGTCCATTGCGCACATAGGACCTGTCGGATAATAAGGGTTTAAGAATTTAGTGCACCCTGCACTGTAGTGCACTCTATAGTAACAAATACAAACAATGATTAGAGTTAGAGTTAAGGTTAGGGTTAAGATTAGGGTTAAGGTTAGAGCTAGAGTTTTAAAATATTAGTAAAATCGCGAGAGGAGCATTTTTTGTTAGTAACACAACAGGGGTTACCCTAGTAAAATTTTGAGATACATAAAGGGGGTGCACCGCAGTGCAGGCGCACTAAATTTTAAAACCCTAATAATAAATATAGAAACTACTAACTATTTGTTAATCTTTGTTAAATAATAATTTTGGCTTAAAGATACAATTGATTCTAAATATAAGAACAAAACTTCAGACATTTCTTATATAAATCATAATTGGATTTTAGCTAATTTTGATTTAATTTGCTAAAAATGACAAAATATATTTACTTAAAAAACTTTTGATTCAGTAATTAGAATTGAATAAATTTTTTGTAGAATGTGCCTTACTGAGAGCTTTATTTTAAAAAAAGTTTATTCAGATATAACATGTAGATCAATTTTTATATAACAAAAAACAAGTTTTTTAAAAAATTAATTTATAATCTGTAAGGGAAAGGATTTGATTAGTAATCAGCGTGTGTATATTATAATTAAAACAATTAATATCCATAATCTGGAGCCATTTTTAAATTTTTTAAATTTTTGCAAAACTAATATCTTTTGTGTTTTTATAAAAATTGTAAAGGAATTTTCTTTTTTTTAAAAGTAGCGATTCATTAAAATTAATCTAATGGACCATGAGATATTATTATTTATCTTTACAATCATATGAAATTTCTTTACAGATCTGCAAAAAAACTTTTATATGATCATAAAAATAAAATGATAATATTTTATAGTCTAATTGGTTAATTTTGATAAATTTGCTACTTTTAAAAAGAGAAAAATTGGCTTTGCAATTTTTATAGAAACACAAAAGATGTTAGTTTTGCAGAAATTGAGAAATTTGAAAATAATACCAGATTATAGGTATTAATTGTTTTGATTATAGTATGTATCCTGCTGATTACTAATCAAATTCTTTCCCTTACTCACAGATTACGAATTAAAATTGTTTTTAACCTAAAATTTTGTCTATAAAATTACTTTCTTTTATACAAAAAAAATTTTTGCTAAAGTTTACTATATATAAAACCCTATTTTAATCTCTAACCTTTACTCTTACTCTAATATTAAAGAGATTTAATTTCTATTTAATAAAAACTATTTGTTTTGTTTATTTTGTTTTATGCATTATAGAATACCGGTAATAATTACCACAGGTGATATAAAGTAATTTTTTATTTTTTAAGTACTTTTAGTTAAAATTTGGTTCTATTAATTAATATAATAAAGGGCTATACTAGTAATTAGAGTTGCTGCCCAAACCTTTTTTTAGATTACAACAATTCTACTTAGTTTGGGTTCGAAGAATTAGAATTTCTATATAATTTATTATTATAACCCAAACCCAAATATATGTTCTATTTTGGGTAAATAGTATCAAATCTAAAAACAACCAATTTATTAAATAAAGCTGTATACATTTAAAAATATATTACTAAGACTTTAAATTATTTAAACAATTTAAAATTTTTAATCAAGCTTATTCATTTAATATTGTTTTTTTTTTTTTTTTGTGTTAAAGTTCCCGCTTTGGGTGATAGTTTATTTAATCAAGCCTGTGAATCAAGGGTGCCTCTTTGGGCGCACCCACAATTGAGTTACATTGAATGAGAGTACAACTAGCCACACGTACAACTTTTGGTTGTCTAATTTAAGTAGTCCACCCGAAGGCTCTACACTAGTTGCCATACCTACAACCCAACTAGGGGATTGCCTATTTAAACTCTCTGGTCCAACGCTTCACATATTAATCCTACTTGTGATCACCAGTACAGCCCTCCGATACATTAGTCAGTCGAAGACAGTTCCGGACGCTACCTACATCCCCTTAGGACTAATTTATTCTCGCGGGTAAACTTGGTAGAGCAGTCCCTGTCCTACACAGGTATTACCTACACTTCGGTAACTTACGCACTTACCGAGGCAAGCAACTTGCAGTCAGGGGGTACCTAACCGCTACCATTACCTACTTCTGCCCTTGTAAGGTTCACACCGATCCCGGTACCCACCATTACTTTTCTACCGGTCCATCACCGGGTGCCCCAAATTTCCAAACCAGTTGGCCTGGAAGGGTTGATCTACCCAGCATTAGGTGCTACTATGGTTTTTCTTCCCCTGGTACCTAATTCCAGAACATAGGTTCTTTTCCTCTGGTATGACTCCGGCAGCCAGATGGGTGGACCCTCTCCTCCGAAGGTCATATCGTCCAGTTCTCCAGCTCTGGTTTCCGATATTCCGGTTCTGGTAGCACCGTCAAAGATCGTTGCTACCTCCTTACTTGGGACTTTCCAAATGGGTTTCTATTTCCCCGGTTCCTTGGATTTGTCTGTATCACCGGACACAACTTCGCCCGAAAGCTCCCATTCGAGATGGTAACCAAGGACTACAGGTAATATACCCAACTGATCGACAGGAAACAGTTACCGTAACACAGGTCTATTTTTCCAAAGCGTCGCCAGTGGGATTTGAACCCTAGACCTGCCACTTGGAGGATGACAACTTACCAACTTCCCTAAGTCGCCACACTCCTCATTTAATATTGTATATATATTAAAACTTCTTTGTTAATAGTTTAAGTAAAAAATATGATAAGCTAATTAACAAAATAATAATAAATGTATGCAATATATTATTCAAGCAGAATTATACACATTTAAAATTAGAAACTATTCTAAAAAAAGCAAAACATTAAATTTTGTATTATTTAAATATTTATAGTTTATAAATATGTTTAGCCTTTTGATAATTAAGCTAAAAATAAAATATTGTTTAAATAAATTATTATTTTGCAGAATTGCTTTTACAAATATGTTACTTTTTAAATCATTTACTCTTTTTAAAGCCATGCAATATCTATAAATAATAATTGGTAGCACTTATTGATAATATTTTATAAACTTAAACAGGTAACAAACAGAAAATAATATCTATTGTTTGTACTATTCTATTCATAGAATTTAAATTTAATAGCTCATATAGCTTTTTTATAAAATATTAAATCTGATTATACTTATCACTTTAAATTCAAAATCAATTTACTATTTTTGCAATAGTACTTTATTCAAATATAAATCAAATTAAGTGCATATTTATTCTGCTTTTTGTTTACAATTTACATTTCTAGTTTTGCACAATAATATTGTGCAGCTATTTAGTATATAAATCTGATTTATTTAAAATTTAAATATACTTATTTTATGTTCTTTATTATAAATTATTTACTGTTTGTATAATCAATACTGCTTCTAATATTGTTTATTCTTTAAAAATACTTATGAATAAATACTCAACAAGTATAAATAAAACTGTTTCTAAAGTTCTGAATAAAGAAATTGACAAGCTATTAAAATAATACAAGCCTCACTGAATGGCTACTGTTAGCCTTGTCAGGACTGCCTTTTTCTTTAAATCCTTCTCACCTAGCTTCGATAGTGGAATGATTTTACTCAAAATCCAAATATAAGAAAAAAAATTTAAAAAAAAAGTATAAAAAGGGGAGTACTACTAAATCTAAACAAATTACCAAAAAACAAAACAAAAAAAAAAAAAAGAAACAATCTAATATCAAATTTTATATTTTTTGTTTATTATTATTATATATTATATATATTATATTTTTAAATATTTTTAATCAATATTACATATTTTATTATATATTATATTTTAATTATTATACATTCTTTATAGTATTATTTTTATATTATTATATATTATTTTTCTACTTTTGCACTTCGTTGCATCTAATTCTATTACTATATACAAAAAACTAGCACTATATATTTATTTTTGCTCACTTCACAGTTAGCTATTATTTTCGCTTCTTTGTTTTCTATCATCTTTGCTTTGGCTATTTCTTTTATTTTGGCTATAACCTTTATTTTACTCTTTTTTTTTAAATACTTTTTAAAAATAATAAAAAAGTGAAAAAATAAAAAAAATATTTCTTAGGAGTATTGGTGTTTTTGCAAATTACTGAAAAAATCTAGTATGCTTTTGCAAAGTGTTAGAGAAGTTAAAGCTGGTGTTTTTGTAAAGTGTCAAAAAAGTCGCAAAGTGTTTAAAAAGTCAGAAATAAATAAAATAAATTAAAAATTAAAAAAATAAGTAAAAAAAAAAAAAAAAAAAANCAAAGTGTTTAAAAAGTCAGAAATAAATAAAATAAATTAAAAATTAAAAAAATAAGTAAAAAAAAAAAAACAAAAAAACAAAAAATGCAAGCAAACTAATAAAAAAAATAAATAAAGCCCCAAATCTTTATTTCTTTAAAGTAAGAGTTCACATTCTTGCAAATTTAGAAATTGTGAAAGCTAGGTTAATGTTTTTGCAAAATATTTAAAAAGTCACAAAGTGGCAAAAAAATCAGAATTGTTTTTTTTGCAAAGTGCCAGGAAGTAAGAGTTCTGTTCTTACAAAGTGCTAAAATAAAATAAATTAATAAAAAAATTTTAAAAATAAACCAAAAAAACAAAAACTAAAAACATAAAACAAAAAAAAATGAAATAAAACCTTCAAAAACTTGCACCTAACTAAATTATTCTCTAAAGAAGTATTCTTGAAAATTTAGAAATTGGTAGGGAAATCAGTTGCGTGTTTTTGCAAAGTGTCAGAAGTCTAAATTAGCATGCAAAGTCAAATTGGTATTCTTGCAAAGTGCCGAAAAGTTGTTAGTTTTTTTGCAAAGCACTATTGTTCTTGTAAAGTGTGAAAAAAATTAAAAATAAATAAATAAATAAAACAAAACAAAAAGCAAAAAAAAGTGAAAACAAAAAAAAACAAACCAAAAATAAAAAAAAACCAAAATGAAATAACAAACAATGTAAATAGAAGATCTAATTTATAAACAAAAAAATCTAATCTAATCTTTTAATACAGATTTGTAGATTAATTTCGATATATTCAAAATATTTCAAAAATATATAGTTCAATATGTCCTTAGTATGCCTCAGATTAGGTAGTATCATTAATCATCTGATTATTTTTTTTCAGAGGCCTACTTCCTTTTCCCCTCATTTAATATATAAATAGTCAGGTTTCTTATCTGTATTTTGTATAACCAAGTACTAAAATGTAATATACATAATTTTACTTTTTTTTACCACCTTCTCTTCTAAAAAATCAACTAATTTTTGTTACTTATTTTACATATCTACTGATCCAGACAGTCCTCTCAAAAAATATTTTGAATTCAATTTCGAAATTTTCAAACCCATTTTTGAAATATTTCGAAATCTGAAATATTTGAAATACATTGTGAAATATTTTGAAATATATTGTAATATGTGAAATTTTTCAAAAGATTTTGCAGGTTTGCAAGATTTTTTAAAAGATTGCACTACTATAAATTTGCTAATAAAAGTAAATAAAAAAAAATAGGTGACTCTATACTTATCTTATTAAAGCACTTTGTTATCAAAAAAAATTAAATCTTTATATCCAATTATCTCAAGTTCAAAAATTTTAGATAAAATATGCTAAAAAAAAAGAAATAGTAATCAAAAATCAAGACTAAAACAATAAACTTGAAAAAAAAGAGTTCTTACTGGATAAGCCATAGGAATCTTAATTTAATATAGTTAAAAGAGTACCTATTTATAGTACTAAACTAGAGAACCTTAGTGGTTTTGTTTTGTCTATTTTAATTTAAGAATAAAATAGAATGCAATAGAGTTTTTTTTATGAATCAAACCTGGAATAACAATGGTAAAAAAATTTTGTATTACCAAGATCTAAAAGAGTAAACTATAAGAAGGATAGATTGAATAAAGAAATCCAAACCAGACTAAGAAGAATAAAGCTAGTAAAAAAGGAATTAGAAAATAAATCAAATAAGGCCATGTAAAATTAATTAATTGGTTTTCATAACCTGGCTGGGTTAAAATTTGAAAACTTCTGAAAAAATTTTTTATATGTTTTAATAATTGGATGGAAATTTTTTTATAATTTTATAAAATTTTATATATGAATAAAAAAAAAAAAAGCCGGTTGGCTGGGTCTATTTAAAAGTTTTATGTTATAAAAACCAAGTAATTAAATTTGTATTGCCTAAGTGAATCAATTATTAATAAATAATAATTTAATAATAAGGATTCGGGTCCCATAGCTTAGTTGTTAAGTTCCCGTTCCCCCACAGACAAGGTCAACGGTTCGAGTTCGGCTGGAGGTAAATACTCTGTAACCAAAAATTGGAGCCTATAATCGGATGCGAAGCCCTGTGGCGAAGTCCATGTGAAGGTACATGCTTGAATCAAGGAATTCCCGGAAGGAAACCGATACGGCAGAGAGCGGGCACTATTATAGTGAGAAATGTGGAGAATGCCGTCGACGTTTGTGGAAAAGGATTGGCCTTGCCAATTATGGAATCACCTCTGGCACAAAAATCCAAAACCGGTATAGATGTGGGATCTACGTCCGTTATGGTAGAGATTACTTCGAGGGTAAAATAGCCCTAAGCCTGAATGGATAAAAATAAGTTTGGTGTTACATAGTAACATTGAAAACCAGAGACTTTAAATAG
>QKWP01000487.1:278434-296050 GCA_003550325.1 Gigaspora rosea | reverse complement strand
ATACTTCCGGTGTCGAAAGTATAGGTGTTCCTTTTCTTTTACTTATGTTTACTTATAGTAGCTAGTAGCTAATGGAGTGGGATAGTTCGTTCCCTAGCCCTTAGGGCGACTTTAATTAGTAATACTAGACTGAAAAACTTTTTCGCTATTGTTTATTTGTTTGTTTATGTGATTTGCAGGATGTACCGGAAAGAGTTTTTATGATCATCGCTTCCGATAAATTTTTTTAAGATCTTGACCAATTTGTATAAAATTTATATAATAGGTAGTTTTAAATTGTTTGTTTATAATAATGAAGTTGCGCAATATCCATTGCTTTAAAAAAATCAACTTTACATATAATTAAATTTTTGTAGGATGCTCTATGATTTTTGTAGATTGTACAAAGAATTGATTGGTCAGATCATATTATGTTTACATGTAAATTATATGATATCATATAAATTGGTTACACAAAGTTGATCTACAATCGATTTTATATGAAATTGGAAATTTGTACACCCTACCCTTAAATATGCCTTTTTTGCCTATTAGCTGTTTTCAAATATAATCTTTTTATTCAGTACCTACTTTTCAAATATAATCTTAGAGACTCCATTAGCAATTTTTCAAATATGACCTCATATAGATTATTCAGGTTTTTATTAAATGAAACCTTCCCTCTTATCTCTTCAGAAGATTTCTTGCTATGGTTGAGCATTTTCTAAACTGCTTTGCAAAATGTTTTCTTACTTCTTCTAATACTTCCTTTGGCTTATTTGCTAGTTCTTTTTTTCTTTTTTAGTAGATTTAACTACTCTATCTATTTGAATTCTTTTCTATGACTAATTTAAAAACCTATTTATTATATCTCTTTGTTCTTTTACTATTATCTTATATCTAGCTTCTATACATGTCCTGATTTTTTCTTTATCAAATTTATTTTTTCTAGCAATCTGCATCTTTTGAACAGAACTTTCTACTATAACTTCATAGTTTCATATGCTTCTAAGTAATTTTCTAGTATTTTCAAATTCTAATGCTCTTTGAGCTATCCTATAAATATCTTTAATTCTTTTACCTTTTGCACCAACATAGCCTTTTCTTTACCTTTCTTTAGTTTTCTATACTATTTTTCCAAAATATGTATTTTTTTTTAACTTCTTTATGGCTGCTTTTGTATAAAACACATCTTCTATTACAGAGGTCTTTTTCTTTTTTAAAAGTATAACCACAACTGCTTTTTTTATACCAACTTTTATAATATTCTATAACTAATTTAGAGTTCTGCTTTCTAATTTTTGTTGCTCTGTGAGATTTTCATGCTTCTTTCCTGTTTTACTTTTTTTTAAAATCTTAGTTTTTAATTTACTATTCAGTTTTGCTTGATATTTTTCTCACATCTTTTCATTGACATTTTCAATATTTACTAGTATGTAACTCGTCGCGTTGCTCCGGAAATTTATTTTTACAAATTGCTATTTAAACACGAAATGAGCTCAAAAACTTGGCTTGGTTTATTTAGAGCATGACAGAAGTTCTTTTTTATTGGCTGTTATGTCAGATTATTATCATTAGATTTGATTGGCTAATGTTTTTAAATTATTAATACAGAATTCTAATATCATAGATCTAAATGATAACTTTGCTTTGCTAATATTTATCTTGAATACTAAAAATTACTTTGTCATAAATTTTATTATAGATATATATAATATATAACAATAAATATTAAAGTACTCATTTTTATATTCTATTATTACAATTGCTACAGTTGATAAAATATGTATTGTATTCATTTTATATTACAGGTATAAGTACATTTATATGTATACATCTACAAATTCTATAACCCAGTGAACTACAATAAACTATCTAATTCTTTTTAAATTACACAATTCTATAACTCATGAACAACCTAAATACTTTAAAATAAATTAAAATAGATTTGTAAGTGAAATGGATATATAAAATAAAAAACACAAAATACTACATTAATATATCAATACCTAATAACCTTTTATAAAAAGATTCAAATATTTTTTTTTTTTTAACTTTAGAGGCCGGGTACTATGGCCGGGATTTTATTATGAGTTATTAGGACGTAATATTTATTACATAAATGAGAATACAACTAGCCACACGTGCACTTTTGGTGCCTAATTTAAGTAGTCCGCCTGAAGGTTCTACACTAGCTGCCATACCTACAACCCAACTACGGGAATTGCCTATTTAAATCCTCTGGTTCACGCTCTTCCTATTACTACTTGTTACACTGCACAAGCGCAGATATTAAGGGGCCCCAACTCTTTTAGATAAATTATCAGCCTAAGGGCTACTTTACCCTCGCACCAACTGCCTACCGTTATCTTCTGTGTCCCATTCCACTTCGGATACGGATTTAGCGACAAAGCCGTCTGCCCTTATTAGGTTCATTCTGATCCCGGCCACCCACCTTCTTTTGGTAGTGCCGTTGTAGATCTTCACTATTACCTTCTAATTCGGGACTTGCCAAACGGGTTTCCATTTCTCCGGTTCCTTAGATTTTACGGTGTAACGATAACACTATTGCGCCGTAGCTTCCATTCAAGATGGTGGAACCAAGGTAACAGGTTTTTACAACCCAACCAATCTGAGCCACATGGTTACCGAACACAGGCCTATTGTTCAAAGCGTCAACAGTGGGATTCAAACTGGCAACCTGCCGCTTGGGGGGTGACACCTTGACCACTTCTCTAAGGCGCCACACCCTTAAGATTCAAATATATTATATATATATTAATTTTACGTCTTACAAAAGTCATTATTATTAGAGATCTTTAGAGATCTTTCACAGTTCAAATATAAGACAGTTAAAGACCAGAACTATCAAAGTTTTGAGAGCTAAAATACATTTATGTTGTTTTAAAGCAGAATTTGAAAGTTAATTTGCATTTACATTATTTTTCTAATTTCATATTAATAAAAACCCACGTCTAATAAAAGTTACTCAATTCTCAGATTACAGAGATTATTTTTCATAGTCTACTTGTGCTGCAACCAAATAATAATCAGGTGAAGTTTCACAAAAAGCCAATAAATTTTTAATATACTTTTTATATATCCCCTATCGATCTATAATTAAAAATGCTTCAAGACATTCAGCCAATTCTTCAAAAAGTAATTCACAGGCAATAAGCATGAGATTAAAAATAAATAAAATACCAAGATTTTCTAAAAAAAACTACTCCGCTGTAGATATACCTTTAATTAAATTTATTATATTGATACTTTTAATAATTTAAAATGTATTGCATATAACAATTAACTATAAATAACTTACTTGATAATGATTTCAAATTGTTGGGTAGAAACATGTTTTAAATTAACCGTTTTAACATTGTTTTCATCACTATTAATGTTTGCTAATTCATTGCGAAAATATAATGACCTATATTTCAAAACGATTGAATGTGCTCAGAATATTTTAGTATTTGGAGATTCACCGACATTAATTATTATATTGAAATCTTCTTCGTCATTAAGAAGTTCAAGATAACTGTTTGAAAGTTTTTCAAAAAATTTTAATACCATTTTAAATTATTATTAAAAAAAACATTAAGCAAGGTAAACATTGCAAATTTCTAACTTACTTGATAATGATTTCAAATTGTTGGGTAGAAACATGTTTTAAATTAACCGTTTTAACATTGTTTTCATCACTATTAATGTTTGCTAATTCATTGCGAAAATATAATGACCTATATTTCAAAACGATTGAATGTGCTCAGAATATTTTAGTATTTGGAGATTCACTGACATTAATTATTATATTGAAATCTTCTTCGTCATTAAGAAGTTCAAGATAACTGTTTGAAAGTTTTTCAAAAATGTTTAATACCATTTTAAATTATTAAAAAAACATTAAGCAAGATAAGAAATGCAAATTTCTAACTTACTTGATAATGATTTCAAATTGTTGGGTAGAAACATGTTTTAAATTAAACGTTTTAATATGGTTTTCATCATTATTAATGTTTGCTAATTCATTGCGAAAATATAATGACCTATATTTCAAACGATTGAATGTGCTCAGAATATTTTAGTATTTGGAGATTCAACGACATCAATTATTATATTGAAATCTTCTTCGTCATTAAGTTCAAGATAACTGTTTGAAAAAATTTTAATATCATTTTAAATTATATTAAGCAAGGTAAGAAATGCAAATTTCTGAACTTAAAAAATATAGTACTCAACGAACGGTTACACCAGTAGCTTACGTATTAGTACCATAAAAATTATACTTTATATAAATCCTTGTGTAATATTTATGCATAAGTCGAATTTCTGTCATGCTAAAAAATTCAGGACACAGGAATATTTTGAAATATATAAAATGATTGGCTTATAATTTTCACCATTTTAACTTCAGCCGGGATTATCATTATTGTTTTCTTAATGCTAGTCAAATCGAAATAAATCGAAATTTTTACAAAAGCCGACCAAAATTTTTGCTTTAAATCGAAATAATATTTCTGTGTCCCTGGTAGTGATTCCCACTCGGGACATTCTTACCTTGAGTAAATAATGAAAATCTTACGTGTTATATTTATTTCAGGTAAACTAAACATAACACATAAGATTTTTGTTATTCGGACTGATCCGGAAGGGCATTTAAAATTATTTATACAGAGTAAACTAAACATGGCACGTAAGATTTTAATATATTAGATATATGTTTTTAAATAAATTACGTGACGTGTAATTTTCGTTATTCTGACTGATCCGGAAAAGCATTTAAAATTATTTATACAGGGTAAACTAAACGTGTCATGTAAGATTTTAAATATTAGATAACTAGTCTTTTCTTCCTATTCTTCTATTTTTTGCTTGGCTTCATTTCTGCATGTTTAACTCTATTTTTACTTGTATAAATACAGCTTGGTGGTTACTACCTGTTCTTTTTTTTTTTTAAGAGAGGTCCTTCCTCTTAACCTTTATTTCGATATTTTATAATTTTATACATAAGTACATTATAATCACTATCTACTACAGGTTTATAGGTAAGAGCTATTTTACTCTTGACCTTATCTTAGCTAGATAGATCACCAGACCTCTAGTTTTCATAAATACTACTAAATAGAAATTGACTATCTAGAATAAAGTTTTGCTGCCATTTTGAAAACCTTCTATGATTTTCTTTTATTTTGTATTTTCTTTCTTTTATAGTTAATGTTGGTAGATTTGGATTAGTAGTTTTATCGTGCTTTGTTGTTCTACTTGGCAACCATATTTTTTGTATATTTGTGTTGTTATTTCGTGATGGATTGTGCTTGCATATTTTTTCTTTTTCTTGTTAGACAGACTGATTCCCATCATTTTTTCTGTTATAAAACTGACTGGTACACCTTTCTTGATATGTAATTCCACATATTCCTTTGTGAATTCTTTTATGTCTTCACTAGTTGTTTCTTTTTTATAGACATTTTTGATCACTTCCGGTATTATTTCTTCCAGTAGTTTATCGTTCTTTTTGCAACTTAACAGGTGTGGTATATTTTCTTTTTCTTGCGTACATCTTGTGCATAGGTAGTTTTTATTCTTATTAAAGTTCCTAATATATAAGTTAATGTAATTTGGGAGTTCGTTAGTTATTAATTTTATTTTAAAATTTTTTATCTTAGATTGTATTGGGTCGGTACCCAAACTAAAGGTCTTTCGGCGTGTGATAAATATGTTATTGTAGCGCCCCAATTAATTTCCAGGTGGTTTCTTTTCAATATTTTATCTGATTTTGTCCCAACCATTTTGTTGTGTTTTCTGCTCTGGTTATTTGCTTTATTAGTTTTCTATTGCAAAGAGGTATTACATTATGACAGTACAGCAGAATGTGATAGTTTCTTGTTAGTTTTTGTAAATTGAAACAGATTTCTGTTGTTTCTTGTGGGTCAACTTGACATCTCCTTTCTTTATCTGTTACTATGTCTATGTTTTCTTTTCTGTCTATTAATTCGCCTTTAATCGCTATTAAGATATTTCCAAGGTTTTCTTTGTATAGCCTTAGTACATATATTGAGTCCAGTTCTTTAATTTCGTCTATTTTCTTTTTTAACAGGTTGGAATTGGTGTTATTTTTATTTTTGCTTTCTTATGAGTTACACCAAGGATCATATATAGTCCGAAGAGCGCTATATGAGATTTTTGGTAATAGAGTGTTTCTACCTTTTCTGAAAAACATATTCTTGGTTTTGTTTATTAAAACATTTTGTTTCTAATAACTATCAATCCAAATAGTATCAATCTTTGACTATGTATGTCTTATTGCACTTCTATGTTGGTTGCCCTGCAGAGTCAGGTTTGTAGAAAATATCTATAAACCTTTTCCCTGTTAACAACTATATAATTTGTTTCTTTTTCTTCTTTTCTCTTTGTTTTTTTATATTAGTTTTTTCAATTTGATTTAGGTACATATTAAAATCCCCAAGACTATACATCTTTTTTGCTTCTATACTTTTTAGATGTTCTTTTAAGTAACTTCTTTATATTTTTTTGAACTTTTATGCTTGTTGATACTATGTATATAGCTATAATATTTACTAAAAGCCCTTGAAATCCAATATCATATGCAAAATATATAGTTTTCCTTGTTCAATTTTGCTATATGCTTAGTATATACTTTTTCTACCTTTTGTCTATTATAATTCCAATACCAGATTCTTTTTTCTTTTAACCAGAAACTCTTCATATTCTTACTCTTTTTTAACAGAAATTTTTCTTTTTTTTCTGACAGTTTTATTTCTGTTATACCCATTATATTAATTATCTTTTTTACTATAAAAAAACACCAATAGTATAATTTATTAATATTCTTAATTAACATAGATTTATTTATTCTAATTAAAATTTTAGACTGAAAATCAATATAAACATAGAGGTAGCTTAGTAATTAAAATTTATAGAATAACTAAGAACCCAAAAGATAGTTATTTATATACAAAACAAGAGAGTTTTCAAAAATTATTAGATAGTAAATATAAGGATTTACGTTAAAAATATAAAATAAATAACTTATTTTATAGCTCATCAATTTATTAGTAGTGCATAGAAATTTTTATTCTAAAAATATAGTTAATGAAAATTTATACAATTTTTTTATTACTGAGTTTGAATTATGTAAGCTAGTATTACAAGGTTCAAATTCTAAAAAGATTTTTGGTATACTTCTTTATATTGCTACAGAAGTGTTGTGTAGAGAAAATATACTCAAGAATTAGATATTTATTTTTTTAAAAATAATTATATCAGAAATTTTTACTAGACCCTTTCTATATCATAACATTCCAAATGATAAGAACCTGACAATTAAAATTTTGCCTAGATAATAGAACCAAAATCAGGAATAAAGTTTCTCAATTACTTTTGGATATGATAAATAAATACTTGAATGCTGAAAATCAAAACAGGCCAACTAATAAAGCATTAGTAGATAAGCTAAGTCAATTTTATAATGATTTAAAGGATGAAGAAACAGAATTATAAAAACAAGTAAAGAAATCAAAAACTAAGGCAAAAATTCTTCAATATATGATCAAGCAAATCAAGCAAAATCGACTCGATTTAATTATGAAACACACAAACAAGCTATTAAGTCGATCTTTGAATTTTCAAAAACGCTCTAAACCAGTAAATGCACTAGTAAATGCAGGTATCTCAAAAAAATTGGTATTAAATTTATATTATAATGCGCAGTAACTTCATGTAATGGATAGTTCAAAAGCTAAATTGTTTAAGCCTTTATCTTTTTTGAGTTATAAGAAGCTAATTCTTAAAATTATTTTTCTATGATAACAACAAAGTCACTCTATTGAGCTTAATGAAAGGCCAATATATAATTAGTTAAATTTTCTATATTGCATGGCTTTGGTGAAGGCTAAAATGTCTTAGCATTTAAAAATAAAATAATCAAAATTAAAAATTAACAGAAAGATGATTTTAGTAATTTTGAATTCTGAAACTTTTTGGTATCAAAATATTTTTAACTTTACTTCGCTACATAATTACACAACCGTTTAAGAGGTGTTTAGCTATTGATCAAGAGCTCATTAAAAATATTATGAATAAAATGCTATTAATTCTACTGTATTAAGTTCCAAGTTTTTTTTTTTTGACATGTTAATATACGTACGTTAATATATATTTGGTAAATTGGTCATGTCAGTCAATCAAAATTTCAAGCTTGATTTCATTAATACATGGCCTTAAAACGCCATTTCAAGTACGTAAGGTACTTCAAAGGTTTTTAGCGTAAGAGGGAAAAAAATATGAAATAATAAAAATGAGGAATAAGTAGAAACGAAAACCGTCTTTCTTACGAAACATGTAGATCCTCTTAATTAAATCATTTTCTATGTATTATTTGGGCAGAAGATCAAATAGGCTAATTCTAACTGACCATAGCCATAGATAATGATTTTTAAAAAATTCTTACGTTAAAGAACAACGAAAAATCATATGGCATGGCGTAAACCACGTGTCAGAAACTTTGTAGTGAGCTTTTATTGTGTATGGTTGGCTAATAGTATACCAAGCCCTGCGTGTTTATAGAAATCAATCAAGAAATTTATAAAAAAAATTTTTTTTTTTTTTGACAAATAATATTACATGTTTATATAATTTTCATGGGATATTCTATCAAATTCAGTCCACGATAACAGATTGTTGTTCATTACTAATTAATCGATCTAAATTCAAGGAGAATTGATCGAGTCCAACAAAATCTTGAGCTTTTGAAGCATAAAGAATAGCTTGGTTATACAATGATTTTGCAACCTCGAAATTCTCATTTTTTTCGTAAATTAAACCTAAATTATTAAAAATAACGCCAGAACATTCATCACAATCTCTGTCACCACTATTATTTTTTGAGATAGTTAAACCTTGTTGCATCCATCCCATCGCTTCGTCATGTTTTCCTATACCATAAAGCACTTCACCTAAATGTCCCATAGTTATGGCTTCCCAGCATTTCCATCTATTTTGATCTTGATTTTTCTGTTGGTTTTGTAACATTTTCAGAGTTCCTAAATACAATGGTAAAGCGAGCTCGAACTTCTTTTGTTGAGCATATAAGCCCGCAAGCAAATCGACACATTTAATCAACTCTTCATTAATAATTTTAGAATTTTCAAAAATCGATGTAGGAATTTCTAAATTTCCGCTTTGATTATCATCAATTATCCAATTCTTTTTATTATCATATTCCTGTTCATCAAGTTGTAACATCTCAATAGACCAACACAAACATTTTTCAGCATTATCAAATTCTTTCATATTTATATAAACCTCTGCCAACTTTTTCGATACCTCAATTGCTTTCTTGAAATTTTTAGATTGTAATAATAATTCTAAAATAGATCTATAAACTAAACTAGCATCCTCAAATTTTTTTGTCCATACGTAATTATAAGCTATACGTAACCAAATATCTATAACTACAGGATCATCCAAATTTAAATTTTGTTTATTAATTGCAACTTCTAAAGCTCTTCGTAAATATATTTCAGCTATCTCAGAATCGGCTACCATTTCCTCTCGAAAGTATGCACCTCGTAAACAATTTCTAGCTTCTGATGATAATTTCTTTGGTGTAGGATGTAAAAAGTATTCAATATATAGATGAAATCCTCGGTAAGCAATGTAAAATATGAAAATCATTATTAACATCACTGTTAAAGTGAATTTAACGATTTTAAAAATTTGTGCTCTTGCTTGTTTTGCCATATAGATAAACGTTGTTTCCTTTTTTTTTTCTTTAATTGCTAATGATGAATATGATTTTACTTGACTTATTGAATGAAAAGAAAATTTTTGATGACTTGTAATCAACATTCTTGGTTTCAAAATTGAGATACGTGGTTGTAGTTTGTAAGGTAAATTTATAGATGTCAATAATTTAAATGATTGTCTGGTTTTAATTTGTAAAGTATTGGATAGTTGAGAATGTATTTTGACTTTTACATTTGGGTTGTATGCAAAAAAAAAACCAACGTTAAGTAATGGTTTTAAATTCGAAAAATGTGAACGAAATCTTTGTAAATTCATTGGTGAAAAAAAAGTACTATAATCCCGAGAAGCAAATTTCACGTTAGGATCATTTGAAGATTATCAGTTATCATGCTCTAGGTTAAAATTACATGAACGTGATCTTGTATATCTTAATTTGGCTTCAAATATGGCTATTTTTTTTAACAGAGATCGATTTTGATTGGCTGCACTATGTAAACAACGTGAGAAGACCTTTTTAAAATTATAACTTCTAGCGATGATTTCTCGATAACTACATGATCAAATTTAGTCTTTACATTTTTGGATATCAGGAAAAACGCCAAAAATCGAGTAAAATTTTCTTTTTTTAAACTTTAAATGAAAATTTCTCAACACCTATCGATCCAAACTCGATGAAAATTTTTTATTTTAATTCTTTTTGTTTATAGAATTAAGGGAAAATTCTTTCGAGAAAAATTCATTAAAAGTAAAAAAAAAAATTTTGGCAGCAGCTTTTATATTATAGAAACAATAACTTTGAAGATTATTCAACGATTACTTGACCAAAAATTTTTTTATTTTAATTCTATAAATTTTAGAATTAAAATAAAAAAATTTTGGTCGAATTTGATAAAGTAATCGTTGAATAATCTTCGTTCAAGGTTATTATATTTATAAAATAAAAGCAGCGGCCAATTTTTTTTTTTATTTCTAATCTATCCAATTAGATAAAAATTTTTTCTTTTAACTATATAAAGCATAGAATTAAAATAAAAAAATTTTATCGAATTTGGATTAATGGTTGCTGAGAAATCTTCGCTTAAAGTTTTAAAAAATTTTAGAAAAGGAGAAAAAGTATTATAAATTCTTCAGTTAAACTTTTAATAAAAAGCTCTCGACATCCATATATCCAAACTCGGTGAAAATTCTATGAGTCTATAGATTAAAAGAAAAAATTTTTTATCGAATTTGGACTGATGAATGTCGAGAAATATTCTCGAAGATTATTCAACAATTACTTGATCAAATTCGACCAAATTAGATACAATATCGAAGATTACTCGACAATTACTTGATCAAATTCGACTAAATTTTTTTTATTTAATTCTAAAAATTTATAGAATTAAAATAAAAAATTTTTGGTCGAATTTGATCAAGTAATTGTCGAGTGTTCTTCGTTCAAAGTTATTGTATCTATAAAATAAAAGCTGCAGCCAAATTTTTTTTCTACTCTTAATGAATTTTCTCGACATCCATATATCCAAATTCGTTAAAAAAATGTTTCCTCAATTATAAAAATCAATAGAATCAAAATAAAAAAAATTTCCATCGAGTTTGGATCGATGGGTGTTGAGAAATTTTCGCTTAAAGTTTTAAGAGAAAGTTTTACGCGATTTTCCTGATATTCGAAGTTTTTTATACTTTAACTGAAAATTTCTCGATATCCATGCATCTAAATTCAATGAACTTTTTTTATTTTAATTCTACATATATAAAGAATTAAAATATCATGTAGTTATCGAGAAATCATCGCATCGTTAGGATCTTCACGCGTTGTTTACATAGTACAGCCAATCAAAATCGAGAATCTTGCCGTGACAAATTTGGTGCACCAAACATAGAAAGTTACCAAACTTTCTCAATTTTATTAAGTTATCTATTGTAATTTACATAGCCAAAAAATAATAATTACAATTACATGACTTCTATTTAAAAATACATCTATATTATTTATACCATTGAATTGTTATTTGTTGCCTCACTATTGTTCATATTGTCTCCTGAGGAATCTGTCATGATGACATGTTGTATTTGTTTTAAAGTATTAATCAGATCCTTAGTCTGTTCACTTTCTGAAATTATTTTCAATTTTGTGACCAATTCTGAGTTTAATGTTTTCAAACTAGTTTTCACACCTGTGGGAACGGTAGTTTGATTCTGACTTAGTTTACTACCAATCGTTGAAAAATCATCAAAATTAGTTAGTAATTTATTTGTAGCAAAAGATAACATATTATTCCATGTTTGAGTGGAAGACATGGATTCATTATTTTCTGAGAGTTGCTCCAGTTGTCCTGATGATGATACCCAATTATTAAAGTCAAGATATGATGTTATATAAAATTCCATCGAATCAATGCCTTCAGATTCGTTTTCTGATTCACTATCATACATATCAGTAGAAGGCGGAATTCGAAACATTTTCCTTTGTGTCTGACGTTGTAATATCGAAAGAGCTTCTTTTCGTGATGGTAACTTAATGAATGGAATAGTCCAATGCCGTAAGTTGATATCAAAACTACAACTCTCCGGTTGTTGACGTAACCAATTTATGTAGTGGACTGCTGCCATAATATGAGCACAAGACCCTCCTCTCACTAGGAAATGAAAGCAATGACAACTAATGATGGGTTTAAGGCAAACCGAATACGAACTCATTTCATCATTATCACGACAAGTTTCTGGATTTAATTTATCAGTCTCTATAATAACATATAAAGATTCTCCGTTGTATTCGACTGAAGGATTCTTTCGTAATAAATGGCTAGCATCTTGACTAGTTCTTGGATCATGTTCTTCAAAGGCAATAGTATTAATATGCTGCTCAAGTAAATTTTTCCATTGTCCTTCTTCTAATTCTTCTCCCTGAAGCACGGCATCAAGTGCTGGCTTTTCATTTTTTAAAAATGTCTCAACATAATTCCATAATTTACGCTGTAGATCACAAATAGGTGTAATGAACTTTAAGAGCAAAAGACTTAAAACATCTAAACGTAAAAGATGTCCTTTTTGCTGAAACCTTAACATTCGATTTGAGTTAAACTGTATTTGGAATCCTTCTCGATAATCTGACAACCATGTATTTATATCAACACCTATTTTGTCTGCAGCTCTTGATCGGTTATTAAATGACCACATTTTTATGTCATTTATCCAATTTGTACGTAAATATTTTAAAAACTCGCATTGCCCATTATATAAAGATAAGATCATTGTATCGACCTTATTATTAAATGCTTCTGCATGACGCTCCTATAATAAAAAAACCCACAAACTGTTGTTTAATGCTTTTATTAATAATAACAAAGAGTTCTTATTAAAATTTTTTTTTACCGTTGCACGTCGTTCCACCTCCTGAATTTGTATTCGCATTTCACTTTCCGAGGCACGTTCTAATCTGATAATGATAATATTTTAAAACATTTAAAATAGATAAATTTTTATTAAGATTAGACACAATAATAATAAAGTTACTCACATATTAAATAAATTTGTCAACTCATTTCTGAGGGCTTGACGACATTCAATAGCTTCATTACTACTTCGCATAGATAAAAATTCATCAGCTTTTGTTTCCCAACATTGCCGTACTTTATGAGGTGAGTATAACAAGTCAATTCCGTTCCAAATTTCAGAAACCACATTACGTTCCCTAAAATCCCCAATAATAGCGATCTATAATACAATATAATAACCACACAAAAAAAAAATATAAATAATTGATTAACCCAATAATAATAATGAATAATTGTTGTATATGATTTAACCAGTTAATATTTACCCTTGGAGTAAACTCATGAGAATTTCCATTAACATTCAATCGTTTTTTATATTCAATTAATAGTTTCTTAAGGATTGTATATTTGTGATCATTTGCTTCCATCATGTAAAAGTTATTTGGCCTTGAATATAATAGATATCCCACAGGTATACCTTTGTTTTGCTCATCAACGACCATGATAACGTATAATAATAATTTTTTATTACCAGTTTCAAAAGAATCATCTAAAATAATATATTTTTCATGACCATATTGCCATGCTAAAGAAATTTGATCTTGAGTTGCTAGAACTAAACAAATGTGATCATGACGATGCTTCCGTTTTTCGAAATAAATTACTGAATTAGATAAATCTGGATCTTGAGCACCATCTCCAAAATAACCTTCTAAATTATAATCAACTGATCGATTCACATTTATGGGCCATTGTTTTTCAGTTTTAATCCAACGTCTTGCATCCTTAATATCATAAATTGTAACTAAAAAATTTTGTTCTTTTAAAGTTGTTCTTCCAGTTAATTTTTTTCTTATAAAATGTTGGTTCCAAGATATAATATCTTTTATAGATGTATTTGCACGAACCAAAAGTTCTGTCATGTCTCTAATCTCACAATTAACCCTTAAGGTCGGTGTATCTTTCTTTGGTAATGCTCTATGGCAAGCCTCAGAATGTTCCATGTATCCATGAACTCGCCGATACTTACCATTATTAACATTTTTTTCAACTCTAATAAAAGCTAAACATCCAACAAAATCATACATTTGTCGAAGTTTTCTTTGTTTTTCTACATCAGTTTTTCTTGCAGATTCCATATCAGATCCACAAGAACATTGATATAAAGTCGCACCATTTTTTTTATCGCTCCAACGAGTTTTCCATCTTGAAGTTGGAAAACTAACGTAAGGAGGCCAAAGTCCTTGAAAACTCAAATATTCTTTAGCTTCCTTTTGGTCTTCTTCACTTTCTGTCCATATTTTAGTAGTAAATATCTCTTTACTAAGATCCGATGGATTAGGTTGAAAGTTAAAAAGATTTGTTAATTCTTCTTTTTGCGCATCATTTAAGATTAATTTTGAAATTTTTGGCTTTGCGTTAACACGAAATTTTACTTGTTGCATGATGAATTGTTCTTGATTCATGATGAATTTCAAAGAAAAAAAAAAGATAGAAAAAAGTTAATCGAGTGAGAGATTAATTGTTCCCAATCAAGCAACATACGGTGTAAAAATACACACAGGTTGCATAATTGCATATTCATTACTCATGTGGATAAGTTTGATTGGTATCTTTTATCCTTTGTTTACAAATGACGCCCCAAAAATTTCCTTTTTAAACTGATGTTTAGTTCCGTAGATAGTTAAATATTTTGACAAATTGTTCCGTCAAAAGAACATTTTGATAATTACATTCTGCAAAAAAAAAAAAAATGTAATTTAACACACAAGATCGAGAGTACTTTTTTTAAGAATAATGCAAGATATGTTTTTACTATTTTTAACGATGCATATGATCACGATTGGTTGTATTGTTTATTTAAATATATTTTAATTAATTGCGGTATATATATAGAACGAGGTCTAATACAGAAATGGATTAGGAAAACCCTTTCGCCATTAGCTGTCGAAGGGGGTTTTCCTAGTACATTTCCCAATATGTAACAGTTTTGCAGTTAAAGAATCAATATCGATATCGATATAGCGGAGTTTTGAACCGGTTTTATATTTCATATGTTAAACCTGTGGATCCAAACTCCTACGTGCACTGGTTCTTCTATTACTGTATTAGTTAATATAGTGTATTGATTTAATTAAGGGATTTGCAAGTATAAAATTTATGCTTTATGAAAAAAGATAGCTAACATTTATATCTTACAATATAATTAGTATTCTTTATTATAACAAAAAATTTTGTTATTTCATTTTTTTCTTTTTACGCCAAAACCTTTGAAGTATCTTATTTCGAAAATTTTGAAATGCGTTTTAAGACTACTGACAAAATCAAACTTGAAAGTTGATTGGTTAGAATTCACGTTATCTACATAAACTCATTACCAAGATTCTTTTACTATGCATTTAACATATAATTATTCTCATCTATCTATTTTATTGAATATAGATTGAATTGTCATAACCATTTAAAGATCTAAACTGAATTCGCTTTCAAGACATGTTCGAACCCAATCATTGTTTAGAGGTTTTTTTTTTTACATATTTTAATATAGTCCTTGATAATGGCCAAATGGTCATTTAGAAAATGTAAAGAGGCTAATTTCACTTTATTTTATTTTATAACTGGGGTAATGTACTATCTTAAGAATTGATTATAAAATATTGATCACAGTTACGATATAAAATATAATTTTGATTATACTATGGAACAATTAATATTTAGATTTTAATTTTATAGCGTTCTTTAAGAAGTTTATAAATATATCCATAGCTGCCAACAGTATTCGTTTAATAAATTTACATACATTGTTTAAATTTAATAATTTATTAACCAACAATATGTAATATATTAATATAAACTGTGTGACATTTAATAAAGTACGCCACCGGCGTCCTAGAGTATTCTAGGTTAAAACCAAAAAAAAAAAAGTTAGTAATGTTTATTATATAATATCTTTAATTTCGCCAACAATCTACATTTAGCCAGCTCTAAATTATAAGTTAGGCCAATCCTAACTTAATTCGGTTAACTTTGTCTGCAAAGCAATTTTTAACAAAATTGGATTATATCTTTTCTCTCTTTAGGCACGTACTGTACATACATGAAGATATATAGCAACTGCTGTAGCATGGAAATAATAAATAGAATGCTCCCAATTCATTAACTTCTTTTACTTGATTTAATAATCTAAATACCAATATAAAAATAAGCAATAAATTTGGCTAGTTATAAGTAAATCAAATACTGCTTGCCATCAGGAACTTCAACATAATTAATGCACTGACTGGGTTGACTTGCTAAAATATATATACAAATAAATATCTAAAATTACATAAAGTTTGAATTTAATTTGAGAAGATAAATATCATTACCTGCATTTACTATATTGACAGATTCAGAAATTTTTACAATTATATATTATTAATATTTTAAAAATTTAAGTATTATTACCTGGTTTAGGGAGTTTTGAAAGATTCAAAAATCGGCTTGTATAAATAGCTTGTGGGTGTGTCTGATATTCGAATCACATTGATTTAACTTGATCATATGATAAGAAATTTTTGTCTAAATCCTTAATTTGCTTGTATAAATCAGGTTTTTCATTTTTCATATTTATAATAAAATGATTCAGTATATTGACTAATTCACTAGAAGTTGAGGAACTTTGCATCTAATTTTAGGTCTGTAACCTAGACAAATATGTGTTGCTAGATTTTTGTCATGTGGAATGGAGAATATATAGTAAAAACTTCTGATATAATTATTTCAAAAGAATAAATTTCTGATTTTTGTGTATATTCCTTTCCATGAGTATATAATACCTTTGGGGCAATATCCTTAAACTGTCCAGGCTTAGTGGGCAAATTTGCCCACTAAAATAATTGGGGAAATTTAATCGGAAATGATTTTTTTTTTATTTAGAACTAGGGATACCGCGGATCTGCGATAGCATAATATGCGCATAATTCAGATTTTACCGCAGAAGCATATGCGACTGCTATATTCGCATATTAAGATGAATTTCGCATAATTAATAAAGCATAATCTGCGCATAAAATGGCCGGAATTAAAGATCGAGTAATATCAGGTTTATCAATTTCCCCAACTGTTCCTATTGGACGCAATATTTGATTGTACGAAACATAAATTTCATAAATTATCAGATTTGAAATTTCAAATAACGGTATAATGTTAATAAGTAATAAATCATATCGTTAAAGTATATAAAAATTTAATAAGAAACATATATTATGACACAAAGTTAATTTTTCGTTTTACATAACATGGTGTTCCAAAATTTCAGTTGACTGGTCGGATTTTTGTTTTTTTTTTTTTTTTTTTTTTTTTTTTTTTTTTTTTTTTTTTTTTTTTTTTTTTT
>QKWP01000487.1:218669-278292 GCA_003550325.1 Gigaspora rosea | reverse complement strand
AAAAAAAAAGGTCAGCAGGTTATGCAAAACGAAAAATTAACTTTGCGTGGCCTTATAATAAAATTTTGCAGAAAACTTTTTGTTTGGCACAAAAGACAGTTTTGCAAACACGACTCTTTTCGTAATTTTATATTACACAGATTTTGTGGTTTTATTGGTAAGTTACTGATGGGGTTCAGTGCTTACAATAACGATAACGATAAAAATTTATAATGATAAATTTCGCATATTTCTATCTGATCCGCATAATCTGTAGCATAATTTAAAAAAATTTATCGCATAATTCGCATAATTCGAAGTGTAAAGCAGGCAGAATTTGGGGTTTGTCGCAGCAGAAAATTAGGATCCCTATTTAGAACTAATTAAATTTAGCTGAAGTGATCACATGACCGTGCATCATGTGATCATAGAAGTTTCACAGATCACGTGTGCCACATGACAAAGGCGAAGAGCAAAAATCTAAATTATCCGAAATATGCTTCGCTTTTGTAATAGAGATTTTATTGGGACTAAGTTTATAAATCTCTCTAAAATTTTGGCTATAGATAATACAGACTAGAGCAAAATATCATCATATGGAAACCTATAATATAATTTTATGTTATTGCGGTAGATAGATTTGCAATTACAATAAATTAAAATTTTTTAAATGTAAAATTTAAATTTAACAATTAAATTGGCCAAATACTTTTAATTATGCGAAAATTAAGCATTTAAGAAATCATATTTATTCCCATTTTGATAACAATGGACACACCACTAACATTATTCATTTTAACAGATTTTTGATATTAATGAATGCCTTATGTTAATCTTAAAAAGAAACAACAATTTCGGAGAAAAAAGAAAAGAAATCACCTTCAATTCTACAAGATTATTCATTGTAGAGATATTTCCTATTCCTACAAATTTTTTTTATTACCCTTTATTATTTTTTGCTATGAGACTCAAAAAAACAATTTCAAATATTATTATAGCAGAGTGGTATGTCATATGTGACGCACCAAAGATTGCTTTCATATGGAGCCTTACAGTCTAAATCCAAATTTTTTTTATTTGCCAACTACTTGCACTATTGACATGATTCTCGGTCCTCTCTCCATTTAACAAATGATCATTAGCTACAAATTATCAGTTTGAAAGTTCAAAGTAATTTGTTACTTTCAGCCGTTTGGTTTTTTTTTCGTTCGTTCTTTTTTTCTCGTTTTTTTTCCAACCTATTTCTAAGATAAATTTCTTTCGAGTTCAAGGCTAAAGTCCTTTTGTTCCTGAATTGATCCAAAAATTCGAGTGATACAGTATACATTGATGATGGAGGTATCTAGCAACCAAAAAAAAAGCGGCATCCAGTTTTTTCTTACTATTTGTTGCATATTGTAATACGAACGAAGCTGGTCTGCAATATCTACACCATTCATATAATGGTTGTAGTTGTTGATTACCTTGGGAATTCTTAGTTTTTTTTTCAATTGAGAGCCAAATATCGCACAACCTTTTGTTGCATTTGTACTTGTTACTCTCAGCTATTATTTTTCATGTTCTATTTCCTATTGTTTGCTAACAAGACTGTGAATTGTTATCAGCATTGTGACTGGACTATTGTCCTGCCAAAACATGACCAACACTTTATTAACTACAATGCTGGAACATATAACCCAGTTAAGTTAAAGATTTTTTCACTTTTAGTTCCTTAGAGAACCCTGTGCTGTTTTTTGAACTATGCAGCAGGTACCAATACCAATTTGCCAAAATTCTGAAAAAGAGGAACATTAAAAAAGTAGTTATTCATATAGACATTAAATAAAACCTGATAATACGGAAGCTGTGTAAGACACCCAATTTGGTTGAGCCCACTTACTTTTTCTACATCATTTGGAGTAACACGCGACATTGACAAGAAAGTAGATGTGTATTCAGATTTAAAGTGACAATACCTTAAACTCTTCATAACTAGTTTGTTCTTAATACGAACCATGTAGACACTTTTACCAAAAAACATACTATCATTTCATCAACCAAAATATTTGAGAATGGCATGTAAAGTTTTTTTTGAAACATCTTAATATGAAAAGCAGCAGTTCCAATTTTTCGAAGTAATAATTAACATCTACTGCAGACAGAGAGAAGTGCACGTTATATATGAGAATGAAATTATTTTAGGTTCTAAAACCTGAAATTAAAATTTGAAGACAAAATTGTTTTTGACCTATTTTACTTGAAATACAAAATTATTTGATACTTTTTTTGAATAGATAAAATTATAAGGAACATATCTATATAGATTTTATTTGCTCTTCCTTATAAAAAATTTTAATTTTCTCTAATAAAGATGAAATAGGTCTTTTTTAAAAATCAATTTCGGTGGCATCACTAGTGCAAGTACCTTTTGGCTTGTTTAAACTGTTTTAGTATCATTTGTTTGGAGATATAGTATATGGAAAACTTTGAGTCCTTGTTCCAATACAGATCAAGCAAAGACAGCCCAAAAATCCCCTGGTAAATAACCAGTACAATCCAAGTACTGTAATGAGCTCCTTGTGATCTACATTTTTCCAATTTCTTTCAGCAAGGCCAGCACCTTTGATTGATGTGTATAAATTCGTATTTAAAACGATTTATTAAGCAAAGTGTTCATAAAAAAAGCAAAAAAAGGGTAATTGGCTTTGAAAAACTGACTTCGTAATTTGCTGACAAATTAACAAATGCCTGATACAATTGTTTTGAATGAACCAAAGATTCAAAATTTGGGGTAATGGTAGAAATTTATGCTTTTTGATTGTTTTTAGCCTTTCTTGCTTCCATTTTTAGTATCTTCATTCTCCTTATAGTCTAATCCTGGGTCATTCAAAAAATGTTAGCAGGCTGTAAGAACTGGTATATATTCTTCTTCTTTTTATTAGAAAATACCTCAATACTTTTAGAAGGGAGCAAATCCAAATATAAACTCGCTATTGTCATAGTTGTAAAAAAATTTTTTTTGATTTTTGGCTTTTTTTCGCTTTTATTGATAAAAAGTTGCTGTACTACTAACAAGATCATGTACTACTAGCACATAATCAAAAATCACAAGACAATTTGCAAAATTACATACTTTAATATTAGCTTAGTAAAGAGGATATCCATGCTTAGTAAAGTTATGTATAATTGCACAAAATTAAAAAAAAGATTTTAGCAAGCAAATTTATTTGCTAAACGGTTTAAGGGATAGCAAAGTACACCAAAAAGTACTTAGAACTTGAGTCTTGTGATATTAGCTTATACAAGCCAAAATCAATAATAAGAACTAAACATATTTTGATTAACTATATTTCCAGAATAAAAATCTTTATGTACTAAGTTGGCTTCATAAGTTGTATTAAGCTCATTAGCTATATAATATAGGTTGGCTACTTTAGAAGCCCAATCTAACAGTCTAAATATGATCCTGTCAGAGAGTGTATATGCAGTAATTTCTTGTGTATTTTTGGTTGATATGCCCTTTATGAGATGCTTTGCTAAATTTTATTTATATTTCTATATATTTTGTACTTACTGTCTATCATAACTTTTACAACCGTATTTTGTATATGTATATAGTATTCTTTTCTTTGTTTGTTATTTTTTAGTTTGCAAGATCTATAGTGTATAATTGTTTTGTTCTTAATTTGCCAGTGCCTAATAGTTGCCTAATGTATATAGAGTGATCTATATTAAAAGGGCCCATTTTTACATTTATCTTATTTTGAGATAATTGAGTTTAACCATTTATTTTGATTTTCAGACTGATTCAGGATTAATTAAATTTCATAATTTTGATTGGTTAAAGACAGCAGGTAACTATTGGATAATTTCGTGCCGTGTTGGCTCTATGTAGACTAGGGTACCTGGTATAGCAAAAAATTTAATATGCTATATGCCATGCCAACTATTTAAATTTATGCCAAGATGCTACTCTGGCATGCCATTAAATTACATATACATAATATAAATAAGTAAATTCTGTATATTTAATATTAAAAACTGTCTTATAACTAAAATTATATACCAAAATTCTTACTTTAAGGTCAAAAATTAATGTTGTAGTAAATTTTTATCATTTATATTTTTTTTACAATTTTATATATTTTTTATATATATGCAAGACTTATGCAAGATGCTGTAATTTTATTGAATCCGGACCAAAAATTTTAAAATCGGAGATAATTTTAGGCTTAAATTTTTTTGATATAAAGCATTATATATAACTTATATCTATTTGAGATTTTGGCATGCATAGGTATGCTTCAATTGATATGCCATAGTGGCATGCTAATGACTGCTATACCAGGCATCCTAATGCAGCCTCATGTAATTTTTCTTTTTAGGGGCTTCCAGAAATTACGTAATTTTTTAGTGGGTAGGTGGGTTTCTGTAAATATCAGGTTATAATTATAATTCTGGTCAAATTTTTATAATTCTGACCAAAAGTATAAAATTATAAAATTATTAATAACTATTGTTCTACTGAACCAATTTAGATGATTTAGCTACCAAAATGTTCGTTTCATTAAGATGATTCTAACAAGCCCAAAATTGTTAAAATCTAATCAGAGTCCCAAGATCATTCAACTTTTGTGTAATTTTAATAGTGATTTTTTAGAATCACTAAGTAAATTTCTTTAATATTGATCCACTGGTCTGTTTTGAATGATTTAACTACCAAAATGTTCATCTCAGTGAGACGATTCTAACAAGCCCAAAATTACTAAATTCTAATCACAGCATTCCAAGATTGATAAAGATTTGTATTATTAAACAAACAATAAATCTTTATTGATTTTGGAATCCTGTGATTAGAATTTAGCGATTTTGGGCTTGTTAGAATCGTCTCGCTAAGATGAACATTTTGGTAGTCAAATCATCCAAAAGGGCCAGTGGATCAAAAGTTATTTAATATTAAAGAAATCTATTTAGTGATTACACAAAAGTTGAATGGCCTTGGGATCCTGTAATTAGATTTTAACGATTTTGGGCTTGTTAGAATCGTTTCAGTAAAACGAACATTTAGGCAGTTAAATCATTTAAATTGGTCTAGTAGAGCAATAGTTATTATCAATTTTATAAATTGAGATATATGAATAAATTTTAAAAAGTATAAAATTTGATTGGCTAATTGAGTATCAGATGTGGATAGGTGGATAAAATTTTGAATATGATATTACGTAATTTCTGGAAGCCCTCTTACATTATCTTGATGTTTTATTATGCAAATCGACTTTTATTAATAATTGAAAAATATCAATCATGTTAAAATTTACATGAATTTAATAAAAACTCATTTTCAAAAAATTGTAAAAATAAGCCCTTTTAATACAGAGTACTCAATATAGTATTTTGGATCTTGCTAACTTTCTTTATGTTCTGCCTGTTACTAAATATTATCCAGTTTTCTGGCTATATTGGTATGATATTGTTTATGTATGGGTTAGGTGATGTAAACATTTGTATACTATGCTTATTGTCACTTGTTATGCTTTGAATATTCCAAAACTATGCTAGTTTTTTTCTCCTTGGTATCTTTTTTATGGTATAGTGAAAATGTATTCATAGTATAAGTTCAGTACAATTGATATTAAGGAACTGCTTGACACAAATAATTTTGTATGCATTTAGCTACCTTTTATTTTTGATGCATTATGAATATTCTTTAAGATTGAGTTAATTGAAGTGCCTGATAAGTTGTTTGGGATAGACCAAGAAGTATAGTTATTCTCAATTTGTATGTCTGTTTTATATAGTGCATGAATTGTGTTTATAGTAAATGTATTTTTTATATGTGCTAAGAAGGTGAGTTGTTGTAACAAGATCGATATAGTTGTGGATACTTTATTTTGTAGGTATTGCAGCTATACTTTTAGTGAGCTGAAGATGAAACTAGAGTGGTTTATTGCTTTTATGAAATTTGTAATGTACTATGTATTTTGAATGTTCTGCACTTTCTTTAGTTTATATAGGGTATATTCTGGTTATGGATAAACAAGTTTGGTACTGAGCTAGCTAGACCAGCCTTATATTTAATTATTGCTATGTATGCATTGGTAATAGCTTTACAAGCATTTTGAGAAAAGGAAGTATTAGTTAGTCTGTATGTTGCTTTTGTTAGGATTATGGCATTGGTAATATAGGTAGTTTGCTTTTTGCTTGTGCTATTTTTTTTTGCGTTTAAGGTAATTTCTTCTTTTATTATTTTGTTGATAGCATTATACTTTTTATTTTTTGTAAACTAGCAACCCAGAAAGTGAAAGGTGATTTATTGTCCAGGTTTTGCACTTTTGTGTCCATGTAGGTGACCTCTGGCATAGAATCATTTTTATATCTCATATCTATCTCATATCTTTATAATTCTTCAACTTTATTATCAAAATGATATAAACCTAACAAATTAGAAGATGGAAAACATAATCTATGACCATTCCATTTTGAAACAAAGAAAAAACATAATAAATAGTTATTGCAAAAGATAGAGTGTAATTGTATACTTACATATATATATATAAGACAAACAAATAAAAATTTCATTGAACATATGAAAAAATAAACAAATTTGTAAAACACAAGCTGATGATGTTTATATAGTTTCAATTGATCCAGGAGCTCATATTCCATTTACATGGTATTCTCCAACAAAAGGTATAGGCAAGATAGGTAAACATGATATAGGATGTATTTTTTGTTTATATGAACATATGGATGATCTTATATTCAAAAAAAATAATAAATTGGTAGCCTCAACCTCAAGACATAAGAAGGAAAAAACATACATGTTGACAACCCTATTTTTTATATAAAACAAAAAATTAAACAACTTCAGAATGAAAAAACAAACAAGTTCTTAACTGATGAGTTTGATATAATCATTATTCCTCCTTTTGAGGTTTCAACTATGGTAAATAGAAAAACACAAAAGATAACAAGAAAACAGTTAGAAAAAAGTTTTGTTGGTCCCATTATAAAGGTTGATTTCGAAAACTGAGAAGAAAGGAATTCAAGTAATAATTCAAAATAAAGCATTTACATCAAACACATGTAGTTAGTGTGGAAATATTCAAAATATTAGAGGATCGGAAATGTTCAAATGCAAGAATTGTGGCATAAAAATAGACAGAGATATCAATAACACCCAAGGAATATTCCTTCGGACTTTGCTTGATGGAGCCATGATCTTGTCATAAGACATTTTCATGCAGGAAATAATATCTTTACTTAGTAATTGACATGTTAGAATCCATCCGAATAGACCAGTTTATTAATATTAACATTTAATTGTTAATGCGTTCATTAATGACTATTATTTATTAAATTTTTTATTTATTTTTATTATTATTATTATTTTTTTTTTTTTTAGCTTTTAAAATTTTTTCTATGTCTTCAAATTTTCTTTAGACAAACGTTTTTATTATGTAGCTTTTTTTTTAAGATCCACCAACAACTTCTATAATATCATCATCGTATGCTTCATCAGTGGGGTATCTTGCATCATCATTATTAACATAATTTATTTCACCGTTATAATTACTATACCTACTCTCTGAATCTCTTGAATAATTCGCCCCTAAAGATGATGATATTTTTTGTGAAGAATTTGAATTATTTGAATTATTTGAATTATTTGAATTATTTGAATTATTTAAATTGTCTGAATTATTTGAACTGATCGAAAAATTTGAATTATTTGAATTGTTCGAAATCATAGAATTATTTAAATTATATAAATTATTTTGATTATTTGAATTGTTCATATTATCATTTTCATCATTTTCATCATCATTTTCATCATCATTTTCATCATCATTTTCATCATCGTCATGAACATTATCAACACTATCATCTTTTGGTACTTCAGGATAATGATCAATATTTCCATGTCTAAATCGGTTACTACCTTGATATAACTTATTAATTACATTAATTATTAAGCTCAAACTGGTTGTTATTAGTGATAAAAGGGGTATTATATCATATATTACTGTGTTTCTTTGATATAATATCTGTAAATAGAAAACATTAAATAATAATAAATAAACAACAAAATAATAATAAAAATATTTAAAAAAATAAATTTAATAACAATACCAGAATAACATTTCGAGGAATATCTTTAATAAATATATTAAGACAAGACCACCAAAAAATCCAAGATTTTGCCTTTAAACTAAATGGAGCTCGAGAACATTTTAATCCTGCAACATTTGAAAATAATAACGTAAGTGTTTCAATGTTTGCACCAGCTATTATTGTAACTATTGCTGCAATTTTTCCGAATTTGATAAACCATTTAAAAAATTGTTTATTTCGATTTTCTTGATTTATTATTAAATAGGCTACTATGATGTTTAATCCTATTGGAACTGTCAGAAAAATTACACTAACAAGACAAGATTATATATATATATTTTTTTGGATAAATTTAATAGCAATACGTTAATTAGAATGAATAACAGTATATATAAATTTATATAACATGTAAATTTTAATCTTACCTTGGAATATAAAGCCATATGACATCTTTACCATTATTACCAACAAAGAGAGAAGTTATTACTACATCAAAGATAATTAAGCCCAAGTGTATAATAACAATATTATGTCCCTATATTTTCGAAAATAAAAAAAAATAGATTAATATTATATAATTTTTTTTTTTTTGGCTAATATTTCTAATATTTACAATATAATCAAATACCTTTTTGTCTCTACAACGCGCTATAATGAAGAGAATTATAGGAACCCAGATGGCAACAAAAATCAATATAAATCGTAACATATATTTTTGCCATAGATCAGCTGTTAAGAGAAAAATTGAGAATAAAATAATTGAATTATAACTTGAAATAAATAGTAAAATTATTTATTCACTTACGCGATTGTTGAAACCCGTAGTTGGAATCCAAATATTTAGTAGTTTGACCTGTTATTATTGGAGTATAATATTTATTCTTTATCAAATTATCTAAAATATTAATAACTCTAATAACACTTGGCTGTTTAGGATCTTTTGTTGATTTAATATCAAGACTTAATAATAATTTTTCGGCATTATTTGAAGGATCTACTTGAGATTTTCCATTGGTTGACAATCGACTTTGATCAATCGGAATCATTTGAGAAAGTTCAGCAGTTAAATTGGCAAAAAATTGTTTTCGAAGATTGTTATCAAGAGAATCAAAGTATATTGTACCATTCACCGTTAAACGTAAAAGACCTGAAGCGGAGGCTAGTATATTTATATTAACAAATTATTAAATTGATCGTATATATATTCATGGAATATTATTTTTTTTTCTAAATTTTACCTGAAAATATATCTTCTTTTGGAGCTATTCAATGTTTGATAGATCAAAAAATAAATTAATAAATAAATTAACTAATAAATAAATAAATAAATCAGTACATTTAATTTTTAACTTTAGTTTAACAAAATAAATTACCAGTGCTAAATGTCCATATACGATCACGTAACCCTATTATAGGTTCTTTATAAGCATAATTCATTACAAAATTATTATCAAACATGACATAATAACTAGCACCAGGGACACTAAAAGTGCTAGGTAAAACATCCACATTCACTGTCATATCATTATTAATGATAGTACATAAACTTGCCGGAGTTGATTGACGAAGATTTTGTTCTCCAGTAACTGGATCGAATTGATATATTGATATTTTACCACTGGAAAGTTCCACAGAATTACGAAAGGTCACGCTAAGATATAATAATGAACTCGTATCTAACATACTATTATTGATCGAAGGATATGTAGAATCAATTGCCGGATTGGAATATACATCTAAAAAATTTTAAAACTTAAATATTAAAATATTTAATAAAGAAATTAAATAAAAATTATCAAATAAACGAAATTTATTACATGAAACATTTAATAAATTTGGTAAATCCACAATAAGTAATCTCCACGTATCAACAGTTTCATTTAATGCTAAAATCATAGAATTATTTGGTAATATGGTAGTTACTCCAGCAATATTTAAATGAACAGGTGATGATAATTCCCATGGAATTGAATATTGACTGGTTTCATTAAAAATATAACCATAAAATAATACATCAGTTGCATTAGATGTATAAGCAGAAAGCATATATCCACCACATGGTAACGGTTTAATAATCCATTGTTCAACATTTTCTGGTACACCTTGAGGTAAATTCTGATTTAAAGTTGTAAATCCAAGAGCAGAACCCGAAGAAAGAAAAGTAACTTTAACATAAAATATGTTGTCAATAATAATATCTGAGTTATCTTCAGATTGAACTGATTGTATTATTGTCATTGTGCACATATGTCCTACACCAGTATTAGAAACAGCACATTGAAGATATGAGAATGTTAAGTTTTGTAAAGAAGTTTGCCAAAGTAAAAGAGAAGTTCCGGTACTATTTTTGCCATATTCCAAAGGATAAATACGTAATGTTCCATGAGAAGATAAAGTATCTGATGAATTATTATATGTCAAATTAGACGTTGAATTAAAAGTGCTACCAAAAATGATAGCGTAATCTTCATTTACTGTTGAAATCGCCTCGAATAAAGTACTAAGATAAGAACCACTAATATCAATTGTTCCAGTTGCATTTAATTGAATTATATCACCATTTGTGGCCCTAATGTTAAATATCGGATATGAATCAACTTAATAAACTTTTAGAAAAAAAAAAAATAAAAATAAACAAAAATCAGGAGAGTGCCGGATATTCCTCTTATGAAAGTTTACATGATATATTGTCCCCATTTAATGGCTTTAGAAGATGTGCTTAATCGTAAAAATCCTTTATCTGGATTAATATTTCTACAAATAATATTCTTATTTCTCATAGAGAAAATTGTTGCACCAAAGTTTATTGGACTATATATGGAGTAGAAATGAATAAAAAAAATATATATATTATATAACGTTAATATTAACGTTAATCAATTTATAATAATATAATTGTATAATGAAATAAGAATTTTTTCTAACCGGTATTTATTTCCATTCCAATCCACAATCATTCCCCAAAATGAATAGGTAGAATTATCAAGTTCATTAGTAGCATTATAATAAGTTATTAAAACATAATTAGTATTTAACGCGTATAATTTGATAGGATCATAAAAATCCGAATTAACATCAAGTTTAGAAATGCAATAGTTTAGTGATTGAATTCCCAAATCAACATCTTGTTCAATTACTGTTCCATTAGGATATAGAATTCTCAATGACAATGAATTTTGTAAACATATTGTTGTGTTTGATATTGTTTCATTTGATTTAAGTTTGTTAGAACCAAGATCTTCATGAACTACACGTAAAACGATGGTTCCATCATCATATACGATCGAGTTCCACACATGAGGTAATATATTTTCACCGTATTTTACTTTTTCTACATATGTAAAGTTCGAAATATTGCTTACTGTTTGTCTAACTTCCAAAGATATAATTAAAAGTGTTACCCACAAAAGTGTAACGATCATTTCAACTAATTATTTTTTTCTTTTTCACAAACGTCTTCTTTTATTCCATAACTAATTGAATTTCTAAAAATCTGATGATCCAAGGAAGAAGAAGAAAAAAAAAAAAACAAAAAGAGAAAAAAACGATAAAAATAATATATGATAAAAAAAAATGGGTATATTTATATTTGTATTGAATTGAAGAAATCAAGATCAAAAAAATCCGAACTAGAGAATTTACGTCCGTATTTCCGTACGTACTATAAGTATGCATACCAAGAACATGTAGCAATTAATTAATCTTGTAGAAATAACGGTTCCTGCTTTACTGCACCTACGGGTTTACTTGCTATTTTGTTACTTTTGATAACATTACTAATAATGTAATACGTATATAATAATTGTTAACATTGGTTGAATGTAGTTATTAATTATAAAAAAAAATTTTGAAGATTTTTGCAATAACCATTTATAGGAAAAACAAAATTTATTATTTATGTAATCCGATGTAAAGAATAAATTAACGCATACATACATACATATTTACTTGGGTACGACATTATGAAATCGCCACGAGTTTTACAAAAAATGCCATAAAATCTTTTTCTTTACCTTCTATATAAATACATTAATATGATCATTTCAAATAGGAAAAAAGTTATTAAGCAGGTGTAAAATAACAAATATTCAATTAATAAAAGTTTAATACATGTAGTTGGATAAAATAACGATTACTGTACCGAAGAAAAAAATGTCCCAAGAATAACTGTAATAAAACATACATAGATTATTACCGAGGTTTGGGGTTGATGTTACACGATTTTTTACACAATCATTATCCGAAACAAAAACGCCTAGTAAGGGGGTTATCACTAATGCTATTCTTGGATTTGATTCTCATTGGTGGATAATAACTTGTGTGACTTCTTTGAGAAACAATAAAAAAAAACACAAAGTAAATCTCTCGTCGAATCACGTGAACCGCGTTAAAAGAATATACCTGAAACACTCGTAAACGTTTCATTTCTTTGCAATCTACAAAAATATCAATTACCGAATGCACACAGACTAAATGCTAAGGGATTTCAAACACTTGGTAAAACTGTGAATCAATTTATATATTATCATATAATACGATTCCAAGGGATAAAAATAAATATAGATTTATAATATATATATCTACTTTTAAATCTGTTAAAAATGACTCAATTCGTAAGTAAAAGGCCTAACGCTAAATGTAATTTGTTATTTTGGGATAGATATAGTTCTTAAAACATTAAAGCATCTACATTATACACGATTAACTATTTAAAGTAATATACAAATCAAATAAAAACTTATCTCTGGAATGAAATATGGTTCAAAACTTCATTTTTCTCCCTGGGTGGAGTAAAACTTACGACTTTGTTAATATCTAATTCTTTTATGTTTCTTCCAGATATTAACATTATTAACATTATAAACATATTAAAAATTTATGATCAAAGGAAGAACTCATTTCAATTTTAACATGAAAAATTCATGATCAAGGAAGAACTCATTTCAATTATTATTTAAAACGCGCAAAGCTTTTTTTAAAAAATTCCTTTATAATCTCTGGGACCCTTGCTGGACTTGGGTTTCATTTTCAAAAAAAAAAATCATAAGTTACAATTATACAATGATGAAAAGAACCTCTTTTACTACAATTTATTTCTTAATTTACTTATTATTCGTTAAAATCATCAAAATTTCTGCCAATCTTCAATGCATCGATTATTTAGATCCTCTCAATCCAAGAAATAAAATTTTAGTACCATGTCCTCATGTTAAATCAAATAATAAAATTGAAGTTCGCGATCGTAATAGATCGAAAAGCGATTCAAATAACATGTTTGATCTAATGTTTAATTGTGACTTAGATGATGAAAAAATGTGTAATAAAGCCAAGTCAACGTTCGAATCTGTTGGAAAAACTTTAACTTCAAAATTATTGCTTAATACAAGAATTGGATTAAATGCTACTTTTAGACCTTTGGAAGGGAATTTGTTGGGTACATAAAATTTTCCTTTCGATTTCATTCATCTTTTTCTGATCCTCAAATCGGAATTAATAATATATTTTTTTTGATCACGTTATTTTATGATACAGGTTCAGCAGGTCCATCCCGAGCAATTCCTTTCAGGGATGAAGATGGAAAAATTCGTTTATATGTACAAGCACTCGCAAAACAATTTCAATTACAAGTTCATCCTGAATATGCATCGGTTGATATTTTAGCTGATTTTAATTCAAATTTTCCATTTTGGTTCGAAGGTGATCCACAAATCCAACCAAATCAAATTGGTTTTGAGGAACTCGTATTACATGAATTAATGCATGGACTTGGTTTTCTTTCTGGTTGGAATAATGATTATCTTGAAGAAGATTCATTATTCCTTACTCCGAATATTGACGGTATTATTTTTAATGTTGGTGATAATATTGAAAGAAATTCTGAATTGATATTTCGTGGATTTTTAGAAAGTGCATTTGATAAATATATGGTTTTAATATCAAATAAAACGCGTACAACAGAATTAACATCAAAACTTGATAAATTTTTGAATGGTCAAGATACAAAATTTGCTTCAATTAATGAATTTAAAGAAAAATTTAAAGTTTCACCACAATTCGATATAGCCAAACAAATGTATAATATTTGTGTTGAATCTAATTCTATAGGATTTTTACTTAATACATCTAATTCAAAAAATGATGTAGTAATATTAGAAACTGGTATAAATCCTTTCCAAGGCGGTTCTAGCTTAAGTCATGTAGATGAAAAATTATTTGATAATTCTAGCGAATTTTTAATGACATTTGAACAAACACCTGGAAGGACTCTGGAAGATGCAATCGCTGCAGGTGGTGGTAAAAACCGTAAAGAAGAAGCTATTGGTCCAAAAATATTGGCTATTTTGGAAACTTTAGGGTATGTATAATTATTACGAATCAAAATGATTTTATTTGATTTTTATTTGAATTTTTTATTTGAAATTTATTTGATTTATTTCATTTAGATATCCCACATCAAATAATCCAAATCCTTACATACCAAGCGTCATCTTTCCGCAATCCTTATCGACGAAAGATTGTGCATCATCTTGTACCAAATCTAATTCTTTATATGACTCAATTATGACTGATTTGTCATCCGATTCAAATAATATTTCTGCACTTAACATGATTTCAATGATTATTTTTATGCTTGGTATTTTTTTTATTTTATTTTGAGGTGTGATGTTGATGGAATAATTTTGTTTTTTTTAGGAAAAAAAAAAAGTCTATTCGTGAAACAACATGAATTATATTAAGATTCTTCTTTTGACTGGTTTTATAATTTTTATAATGTATTTAAGTATCTAAATAGTTTAAAAAAAAATAGAATTTTGATACCATGTATATATCATGTATATAACAAATAATAATAAAATATGACATAATTAGCACTAAAAGAATTTATTATAATATCATCTAATAATCTAAATTACACCAATTTTTACCATTTTATGCACACCATAATCTCTTTTTAACCAGTTCTAATATCCCTTTTGACTCAAACAACTCGAGTGCATCAATAACATCTTTAGTCAAATTATCGCTATATAAAAACCTAATAGGTTTCTTATTTACTCTCAATACTCTCAATGCACAAACATTCCCAAATCTCCTAATAGACTCGAAAGAATATTTCCAACTATATAACCCTAAACTAAGAGATTTTAAATTAATTGGAACATATAAACTCATTTCATCAAGAGTTTCACTAATATCCATGGTTTTTACTGCTTTCAAATAAACTTCTTCAAGTAATAAACAATTTTTAAAAAGATTGGGAATTTCTGATATTGCTATATTTGGAATACATAGCGTAATATGAATAAGATTTGGACAATGATTAATAACCATCAAGAATAATTTCTTTAAATGCTCTACAGATATTGGTGCGGTTTTTTGAATACGTAATTCACGAAGACCACCCTTATTACATTGAATTATATCAATTACTTGTTCAGTAGTTTGAAAACTATCAAGGTTAACTTGAAATACAGTAAGTTTTGATAAATTTAAGTAATTAGGATTAAGTGGTGGTGGTGATCGTATATTCATTTCAGAAGAATGATGTAATTGCTGTTTCTCATTTTCTCTAGTTTGAATCGTGGTTCCTCGTAAGTTTGTCATCGAATTTCTAATAGCAGTGACCATTTGTACAGATGGTACCATTTGAGTACGGTCCAAAACTCCAGCTTGTATGTAATTTTGAAGTTCAGTTCGAAGTTGTCTTGAAATTTGAGGATTCGTAAGTAAATGAGATTCGTTATATAATAAAGATAATTCTTCAAGATTCGAACATTCATAAAAGAAATCCAATGAAAAGGAAGTAACTCCTTTTATAAAAATCTTTCGAAGGGTATTAGATTTTGATCGAAGAGCTGAAATGGCTTTTGTCGTCTTTTTTAAAGAGATTATTTTGATCTGTTGTAAATTAATTTGAGCATTTATCAATGTAAATAACTCATTACTCTCATTACTACCAGATTCATTCTCATATTCAGATTCCAATAAAATATCTAAAACACGAATTTCCTTTGCTATTTCGGCTATTGAGGAAAGACAATGAAGTGGTGCATCATCTATAGTAAAGTTGAAAAAATGTTTATTTACACGTGTAGAATAAGTCAACTATAACAGTTTTATTTTTTATTTTTATATATATATATATATATTTTTTATTTTTTTTTTATTTTTTTTACCTCGCCAACATAATCTTTGTATTCTTGAAAGAAAAGTATCTGCGCCAGGTATTTCTCTTAAATTCATGTAAATCGTCTTGAGATGTGAACCCATATAATCTTTTATCATATGAGTACTAAATTCAAGTGATCTAATATGAAAGCCTTGGTCGAAGAATAATTTGCATAATAGAATAAGGACCATCATTACATTAGCATTATCTTTAATGATTCTATTTACTGAATCAGATAATAAAACATAGTTTAATGTATGTAAAAATGATGGATAATTAAAAGTAGGAATTGATGAAGTTAATAAGTCAATACATAAATCAGTAAAAGATAACATAAGTTTAGATTCTTTTGGAAGACAAGAAATGTAAGTTTTTATAACTGATTTCACATCTGTTTCAAAATATTCACTATCATCATTTTGATAAAGAAGTTCCAATGGGTTTTGCCAAAGAATAGAAATAGCATTAGAACACCATATACGATTAACTAAAATAACTGAATATAATGAATCTGTATCAAGATCTTTAAAGATATTTTGATAAATTTCTGGTGGAATAGAAGTTATCATAATTTGTAATTTGATAGAGATAATTAAGATAATTGAAGAAGTCAAAGTAATACCACGTAAATTAACGTAAATTAACGTAAATTAACCTAACAGCTAACAGCTAAGTACGTCGTATTATGTACGTAAAAAATATCTTAAATATTTGATCGGCCAATGTACACGACAGAACGGTCACGGAAAATTATTACCATTCTTGTTTTATCTTTATGCAGTACTTACCAAATTAGGTATTGCACCACATTTCTTTAAAATTTTTTGATTTTTTGGATGGTTTCTATTACAGTATTAGAATAGTACAGTAGTATTACGTCATATAAAATTTTGTTAATGACGCCAATACGTTACTACATACGTCATGCTATATATCAGATATTGATTGTCTGCGACTTTTTTAATTTCTTTACGATTTTCCCGACAACTATTTCTCCGACATTTATGCGGTACTCAAAAGAGTGCCCGAATACACTGGAGAGTCCAGCTAGCTACAACTTTACAGACGCGGTATGCAATCATCAGGCCGTTCCCACCCTATGCATCCGAACTTACTCCCGAAGTAGCTACGGTGAACGGCAATTCTTCACCTCCTCTATTTTGAGATCTGCGGAATTCTTCTAAACGTTCACCATTATTAGAGTTCATATAGAAGAATAGACGGCGAATGTTACGAGCAGCATTTGTGTCACGGTTCCAGAGGGTCTGAAAAGAAACCATGTTAAAAAAATCTTGAAAATTCACTAATTTAATTAAATAAAATGAGACTTACTAAACATATGTTCTTGCATACTTTAAGCGACCAGAATCGTGACCGTTTATCCATTCGTCCATTGCATGTCGAACATATAATACTTGTTCGGTATTCATCTACAAGTCGAACTCTTTTCCCCAATCTTCGTTTCAATTCTTTGTATAGGCCCTTGATTGGTCCAGATACATGCCCTTTAGAACAACTTGAAAACTTCCCATTTCCGTATGCAACTATTGTTCTTGGATTTTTTTTGGTAATCCGTTCACAGATCTTGTCATATGCCTTATTACGGTTAATATACGACTTCCAGCGCATACGAAGCCAACGTCTTTCACCATAGAATTCAATAAGTATGCGCATATGTTGAAGAACATATGTAAGATAATTATTATAGGAAGTGATAGACGAACATGATGGTGTCGGAATATCTATTTTTTTTAAAAAAAAATATTATTAAAAGAAAATACAGTATACCGGTCGGTAAATATATAATTCTAATAAAATCGAAGATTAAAAAATCAGCTAATAAAATCAAAGATTAAAAAATACTTACTATGCAAAATATTTTCAACTATATTATTGCCCTTAATCCAAACTTCAGTTTTTTTTCTTGCATATACATGACCACATAATATATGCCATTCTTTAGTTGAGCATCTAATTGGTTTTTTTTCTTCACTCATAGCTACAAATAAATCCTTTCGACCTGGATCCAAACCAACTATTCGATCATTATCTCTAACATCCAAAGGATGAAAGTTACCCTCCTTATCAAATCCGTAAGCATTTACTGGTATATCTTGTTTTGTTACCTCCTTTTTAAGATTTGCGCTAACACTCATCCCATCAGTCATAATACTAAATCCAAATATCCTTTGTGTTGTTGTTACCTTATCAATTCGAAATGCTACTCTCCACCATTCCTCAATATTCTCACTAAAATCTGATTTAGATACTCTTCCTAATCCACAAAAATTTATTTTTGAAAATATTTGATACAAAGCATCAGAGTCAATAAGCACAAACTGTTGTTGAAAACTGGTATGTGGTAGAATTGTAAATAAACATAATCCACGACCTCGCCTATTGGAACTGCATCGACTTTCTGCATCTACATGATTATTTTTTTCAAACGTAATAAGAATTTTCCAAAGTGGTCGAAGATAATTCCACCATTCTTGCTTAATAACATCTTCAGAAATCAATTTATTTTCCAATATGACTTGTTTTACTTTTCGAAAGGTATAACATGCACGGATTTCAACAAGGATGCGATATTGAGGGTTAAGTTTATCTACAAAATGAGGAAGTGAAAAGGGCTGATTATGTACGAGTTTGGAAACAAGATGGTGTGTAAGTGTACAATTATTGTTTTTAGAAAGAAATTGCAATTGTTTTTCCAATTTCCATTGAATCCAACGAGTTAAACGTTTATGTAAATTTACAACGACGTGGTTTTGACAGTTAGTAGCATGTAAACGTGCCATTGAACTAATTATTTGTCCTAGACCACTAAAAGAATAATATATTACAGTATTAATTATTATTATTCAAAAAAATTTTCAAATCATAATATTATATACATACTTTCCATTATTCCACATGAGATTAGTGGGACGTAAAGGAGCATAGACATTATCTTGAACATTATTTAATATTACATTTGTTGTATTTTTAGGAAGATTGAATCTTCCTTCTTTTAAAACGGCTTGAAAGGGAAGTCGCATAAAGTGATTGTAATCCAAGATTGGAATAGGTTGATTCACATTGAGAGATAAAGAATATAAAGATTGGCAAGCCTCGAGGCTTCAAATGTTATATATGTCATTCGACTAACAATATCTTTTATTATAGGTTCAAAGGTTCGTTCTGCAAGAAATTTGTTAAATCCAATTTTGGTAACACACGTTTATTCAATTATTCCTTTAATTTTATCCTTTTGTGATTTTCGAGGTTTATAAAATATGCACTCTTTACTAGATATACGGCTATGAGTTAATGATCCACATTTGCATGGTTTCGCAGCCATTAATTTATTTGATAAAAATCAATCGTTGAAAAAGGAGATAAAAATCGTAAACAATCAGATACCTTAGAGACTGATGAAATAAAGTTATTGCTTGACTCACCTGCAATAACAATTAATGATTCTAAAGGTCTTATGCGACGGGTCTGGCTTTGGTTGTCATTGCTATGTGCCGTTTGAAAGCTTCGTGGCTCAAGGAGTTAGAGAATGGCGGGATGCAACTTGAATTACCCAATTATGCAGGTGGTATTAAAGATTCATATGCTACAGCAGGTTCTAGCCCGACATTCCTGGAAATATGTATACACCAGCGGCAGATTATTAAAAAGTACTTGATCAAACGTCCAAATGATACCTAAAAAAATTTATCGTGGTGAATGGTATTTCCTACTAAATTAGGAAAAGGATCACACGATACAATGAACAAAATTGAATTTTCATTCAAAGTTTTGTGTAATCTGGTGTAACGCTTGATGAGCAGATGATTTTTTCTCTATCGCTGGTGTGTCTGCTTATCAACATCAATCTCTAAACCGCAAGCTGGACAATGTATCTCATTTAATTCCCAGTTGATAATACATTTAAAGTTTTTTTTAAATTGTAATATATATACTTCATATTTATTATGAATTAGAACTAGAGATGGGAAAAATGCGCATTTTATAATAAAATGCGCATTAATGCGCATGATACCGCATGATAAAAATTTTTTTTAATTTTTATCTTTATTATTGATAATATATCTAAATAAAGATACTACATATTGATTCTTAATCAGATTTTGCCATTATATATAAATTTTTACAAATTTGCTAATTGTAAACTCATCGTTGCTTATCTTATATAATTTGACACCTGACCCGTGGTTCTGCCACGGGAGCTTTGTATAAAACTTTAGAATCTTAGTTAAAATCTGTAAATTCGCATTATATAATATTCATAAATATGATGAGTTAGTTTGCATTGAATCATCACAAAAAAAATTCTGTTACTGAACATACTATCCTATTAACTACGTATATGGTTCAGATTGAGTTAGTTTGCATTAAAATTATGTTATTATAAAATTCTGCCACAGAATTCACATTCTATTTCAGTGTGATTGAGCCAGTTTTTATAGAATTATTGCGATTTTTATCATGAGTTTTTATATTACAAATTTTGTTCGCTATACCAGTAATTGCAATATATAGTGTGTTAATTTGAATCGGTATAAGTTACCGGTAACTAAAAAAGTTTGTTACAAAGCTCATTACTCCAATGACAGATAGTATACAGCTTAGTTTTATTGGTGAATGCCAATTTTTTTAAAATAAGTGTTGCAAAGAGAAAACCTTATATTGCTATATTAGTTTTAGTTCATTTATCACCTTTTGAACATAATCGTGGTTCGTAGAACTACGAGTCACTGAGAAAATTAATTGATTCTCAGATAATCTGGGCGGCAAAAATTCCGACAAAAAAATTCTAGAAATCAATCATTGAATATTTGGTTGAATGTAACTTTTTTTAATCATATGTTTTATCTGTAACGGAGCATTTGTCGTGTTCTTGCACTTGTTCTTGCACTTGCACTTATTCTTGAACTAGGCCATTATATAAAATGTTTACAAATTCGTGAATTTTTTTAGCCCAAAATAGTTTGTAAATATTAGGCAAAAAACAAAAGTAAATTTGGAACATTTACGTTCACAATTTTGTGTTGTTTAAGGGCGTTAAAAAGGGCATTGAAAAATGATATAATAATTACTCGAATATTATAATAATTACTCGACCATGATAATAGTCATAATCATCTTACGTATTTCTGTCAGTTTTCCTACATTTAGGTCACATTTTTCGGATACGGCCAATCAAAAATGTTAAAGCGAACAGACCCAGAATTGAAGTATATAGATAGATTAGNTGATAACAGTCATAATCATCTTACGTATTTCTGTTAGTATTCCTACATTTAGGTCACACTTTTCGGATACGACCAATCAAAAATGTTAAAGCGAATAGACTCAGAATTGAAGTGTATAGATAGATTAGTATGTTAATTATACTTATTTTATATTAAATTTTTCTATATAAAATTTTGATGGGATAAAATGCGCATGATTCGGAATCATGCGCATTAATGCGCATTCATGCGCATGATTGAGGAATCATGCGCACGCATGAAACCCATCTATGAAAGACTCTACTAAATTTTTTTGGGATGCATTTTTTAGGGTTAGGGGTTTAGGGTTAGGGTTAGGGGTTTAGGGTTAGGGTTAGTTTTAAAAAAAATTATAATAAACAAGTATTAGTGGGTTTTAGAAGACTAGCAGGTTAAGTAGAAAATGTAGATTTCATTTTAAATTATGATCTGCGACAATAATTCCCTTTTGTTTATGAACAATTAGGTCATCCAATAAAGTATCAATTGTTGAAACGATTAATATTAATCTAGGTATCAAAAAGATACTTTAAACAATGGATTATGTATACGTACGTAGATGATTACTAATTTAGCTATTTTTGCTATTTTTTCTAGCTATTTCGCTATTAATGTATGGACACCCTGGTTTTTAAATCATTTGTCATCCCTAAATACAGTACTAATGTGTATAGATGCATCATAAATTAGAGTCCAATCCGGATTAATTTGTCTATCTTATTATATCAGATATCCAACTAGGTTTAACCGAATTATCTGATGTATTAGGGATCACAAAGTTCTAAGGTAATCAATGATAAAATTAGATAATTTTTATTATTACCATGATAAAAATAGAATTTCTCTAATTTATATCGTTAATTGCCTTAAAAATAATTGTTATTGTCAAGTGAATCCGAATAATTTATTGGATGACTGGATTATCCAATCTATTAATCCATTTTAGGATAAATGGCTCATAGATTGGGCTTCTATGTGTAGGCCACATAATAATAGTTCTTTTTTTTTGTAATGATATAAAAGTTCAACGAAATAACATAAACCCTATAAACCCTATCGCTTAAATAACTTGTCTACGCAATTGAGACCTTGATTTACCTATTTTCAAATATACCATTTTTACTATCATAATAACCAGTTTTCAAATATACCATTTTTAAGATAGTTCTTTTTTTTTTGTATATGATATAAAAGTTCAATGAAATAACATAAAACCTATCGCTTAAATAACTTGTCTATGCAATTTGAGGTCTTGATTTACCTATTTTCAAATATACCATTTTTACTAATAACCCCAGTTTTCAAATATAACATTTTTAAGTATATACATTTTTCGATGTCCCTCACTAAGAAACCATGCAAATGTGGATCATTAACTCAACCGTATATCTAGTAAAGATTGCATATTTTATAAACCTTGAAAATCACAAAATGATAATAATTAAGTGTGTTACCAAAATTGGATTTAACAAATTTCTTGCAGTACGAACCTTTGAACCTATAATCAAAGATATTGTTAGTCGAATGACATATATAACATTTGAAGCCTCAAGGATTGCTGGACCCTCTGGAACCGTGACACAAATGCTGCTCGTAACATTACTATGTAAATCAAAATTATATGTGGTGTCATAGAAAAGTCTATTATGACAGAATTTTAGGTGATTGTCGATTGATAAATTAACATACGTATTTTTATATAAAAGCTTATATATAAAGCTTATATATAAAGCTTGGTCACACTTTTTTAGATGCACAGGCTGCAATTTTTTTTTCTACCGGAAATTTCAATATAAATTGATTTTTTCTTATTACGACTATAAATTTATAGAATCTTTTTTTAAGTACTTATAGGAGATTTTTTTTTCCTCAACCTGATTTTAATCGTATATTTTGCTGAGTGAATTTTTAAATGAATTGGTAACTTTATTTTATTAAAATGAAATTTCATTCTATAGTTTAGTTTTTTGAAACTTTCTATTAATCTTCTCAAAATTTCACTTTGGAATTATGTACCGTTAAAGCGGTGCATCTAATTAAATCCAAGAAATATGGGTATATATAAGTCAAATAAACAGTGATTTCATTTAAAAAACGCACGACTTAAAAAACGGCAAAAATGGCTTGAAAAAAAAGGCAATTGAAAGGGCATTTGCATCAATCGAAGGGGTATTGGCATCAATTGAAGGGGTATTGGTATCAATCAAAGAGACATCTGTATCAAACGATGGTTTCCTTAAAGAATTTGAAGAATTCTGTGTGAATGATGAATTATCAATATATAACTTTCCTAAACTGTATCATTTTATTAAAATTCGATATACAGTATATCGAAAAAAGAAACTGGTACGTTCGTTATATACCAGCCCAGCCCAAGATCTCCATTCACTTTGCCATTCCATGTTTTCCAACGAAGTACTGTTCAAACCTAAAGAGAAAGAAAACGTTAGTGGAACAAAGTAACAGTCAAGAAAAAAAAATTTTACGAAAACTATCATACTTCTTACACCAAGATCGCCGTTCTTGTAAGTACTTGCAAAAAAAACTAAAGTAGATTAGATTTAAAGACTATAATAGATCTAGTGTAACAATAAAAATTAAGTGACCTAATTTAAAAGTTGTAGATGTTTTAGTTTGAAATAAGGAAAATTTTGGGATGGGTGCTTATTTTCGTAGCCAAGCTGAATTTGCTTTTTTGCTGCAAAAGCTTTAAATAGCAAATTGTTTAAAGATAGAAGTTTTGGTAATGTTTGAAAGGAGAATAGTTTGCCCTCAAACCAAAAAAGGCACCCTCATCAAAAGTTGAAGATATAACTAGGGTTGGAAATTATACCGTATAATAAAATTTGGTACTATATAAATACCACCGTATAATTATTAATAATATATATAGGTATCATATAAGTTATAATAAAATCGGTCACATGACCATATAATTTTAATTATATTATTGATAAAAATTTAAAAAGTTTTTTTGTTACACAATTTTAATATACCAATTATACGGTATAATTTTTAATTATACTATACCAATTATACGGTTATTATACCAATTTTTTTATACGGTATCGTATAATTGGCCATCCCTAGATATAACTGATAAATCGATTAAAAAAATTCGATAAATTATATCGATTCCTAATATATATCGAGTAATAACAGGTTTATCGATTTTTATCGTTAAAATACAAACGATAAATACCGATTAAAAGCTATATATCGATTCATATCTGTTAGTAAAATTTCCCGATGATGCCACTCTCGATGAAATAATCGAAGCTTCGTTTGTCCTCAAGGCAAAGAAAATTTATTGGAAAGGCTGAAAAAAATGCAAGCGAATTGGCAGAAAACACCACTTCAAGAACTAAAATTGCAACAATTTAGGCCTGATATTGCTTCAAATTTTCAATAATTTATTAAATTACCGGTAAATGTTATTTATATCAATATTTATTATTTTTAACTGTATTAGCATTAGTTGTAGTGGTAAATGTTATTTATATCAATATTTATTATTTTTAACTGTATTAGCGTTAGTTGTAGTGGTAAAATATATAAATAAATTAATTAGTGATTATCATAGTTACACAAAAACTTTCAATAGTGCGCCGCACATCCCATCGTAACATACTCTAATAATGGATCCACCAGGAGTCTAGACACTTTTGCAGTAACGTGACCATCACGTGGTGTGGCGTCTTCGGATTAACTTTTTGGCTTTATTATTAAGGTTAGAGTTTGGGTTCGTGTATATAGGCTTAGAAAGTCCCTATATATGTGTAAAATCGCGTTCCGGACAATTTTATGCGGTTTTTAAGGCCGATTTAAACACTAGTTTTCGAGTATTTTCGCTCTTTTCTCTTTTTTTCTTCTTGTACACGTGTTTTGTTTTGATGTCGGACTGATCCGGGACGATCAAAATTTACGTTCTCCGATTGGTTAATTCTCATGCGCCACGTCACGTTACTGCAAAAGTGTCTAGACCCCTGGTGCGGTTCTCTAATAATGGTGAACATTTAGAAGAATTCCGCAGATCTCAAAATAGAGACCGATATAGAGGTGAAGAATTGCCGTTCGCCGTAGTTACTTCGGGAGTAAGTCAGATGTATAGGGTGGAAACGGCCTGATGATTGCATACCGCGTCTGTAAAGTTGTAGCTAGCTGGACTCTCCAGTGTATTCGGACACTCTTTTGAGTACCGTAATATAAAGCTTTGTTAATCAATCACACTTTCGAAATTACTATAGTAATGTCTACTAATAGAATTTAGTTTTTCAAGTTTACAGTAAAAGTCTATTTCTTTAAAACTGGATTATTTAACGAACAGCCCCATTTAATTGCTTCGGAGCATTCTTCGGTTCAATTTTTTTTCATGAGAAAACTAGTTAATTCAGCTGGTAAAAGAAAAGAGTTATTAGCTAAGCTTATTGACAAGGATGCTATAAACATTGTTCTCAAAGATGTTTATTATCGTTTAATAAATAATCCTGCTTTACTCAAGACTAACTTAAAAACCACTTCAACTAAAGAAGGCGAACACAAAAGTGAAGTTAACCAAGATGCAGTTTTTCTCTACGCCTTTTACAATTATGCGCCTTGGCACAGCACTAACTACGATGTCGTTGGGAATGGTATCAATTTTAAATTTTTATTTTCATATATGTCGTGCTATATAATGTGAGTGCAAGTTTTGACTTAAATTAATACTTTTCTATGGCAACCAAACCAGAAAACATCAAAACGATATTTCTAATGAGTTTTTTTATTTTACATATATACAATGTATTATACTATTTCTATTGTATATATAATTTACAAATTAAAAGAAATTAAAAGAAATTAAAAAGAAAATAAGGATCCTATAAAATACAAAATGGTTGGCGAAACTCGAGACGAAAAATTTTCTGTGGCTGATTACAGAATGGCCCCGAACAAATGCATGCACATGATACACATCATGTCCTATCGGAGGTAAGCGAAATTTGTTTACTACGTTTTGGAAATGACACAATATATTGCAGAAATGAAAATGGCTAAGCGCTTACGTCAGAATATATAATGTTAGTTATTAACAAATCAGTCGTTACATCATAAGCGTGAGGCCGTTATATTTCAGCTTCCTAATGAATAAACCTATAACAAAGTACTAGAAACATAAGAAGTATGGAAATATGCAATAACAGGTAAGAATTGGTTCGGTCATAACTGATGTCAACCGGTTCAAGTCAAATCACTATTTTGAAATGATTTTTTCTTTATATGAGCTATTGTATTAATTAAAGTTGTCAAAATTATATTGATTATATGGCCTTATAAGAAAGAGCAAGATATCTTCTCTAAAATTCAAAAATCAAGAATTTATCAGTTATAACTAGGAATGGCAAGATTTAAAACGAAATAATTTAAATCAGTTTTATACTGTATTATTTTAAATTGGTTTTTTTGGAATCGCCATTGATAATAATTTAATGATTAATAATTAATTATCAATATGAAATATATTAAAAAAATCGTCCGATAACGACAATCGTTTATCGAACGTTATTTTAAATTTAGCTTTTAAAAGTAATCTTTTGATGGTTAGATTAAAAGAGTGTTTATTGTCCGGAGCGAAGTGGAGGACTTTTCAAAGGGTGATAAGTTTCCGGCCACATCACGTGATATACACAATCATCCACTTACGGGTATATTGCTATAAAATATATATAATAGTGTATATATTAAATATTTGCTCCGGACATACATTTATCTAGTTATTATTGTTATCATTTTGCGTTAATATATTAGTGATGATAAAAACATTGTTGATTATGTCGTTGATGGATAAAGCTGAAATTACTGTATCTAATTGGTTAATTTCAACTTCAATGTTGCCGTGAAATTTTTATTTCTCAAAGTATGCATGCAAATACATTATTCTTACCAGAGTGTAATCGAAATAGCTAGCAAAAATAGCTGCCAAGCAATCATTTACGTGAATCAGCTAGCTTCATTGTTTTAGTGCTAAAATGCGAAATTTGCTATTTCATGTAATAATAATGACTTTCCCTTTTGTTTATGAACAATTAGCAATTTTTGAATTTATTGTACGGGTCTGACATAACAACCCGTGCTTTTTTCACTCATTTATTGGCACATGTTTAAAAAATAACTAAATTGGAACACTTTCATATTTGAAAGTGTACCGATTTAATTATTTATTTTTATTATTATTAAAGTTGTTTTCACATTTTTAAAAATATTGGGACATTCGCGTCATTAGGTCTTTTTAAATTTTTGTTGGATGATGTCGGCATTATTTTGTTTTCGCTTTTTTAAAATTGTCTTGGATAGATTATTAGGACTTCATTCTTTAAATTCTTATTAAATAGAGTTGCATTATTGTTGGATTTTTGTTAAATTTTTATTGGATAAGTCATACATTATTAGATCTTCGCTTTCATTCTTTAAAGTTCTTTATTTATTAGTTTTTTTTTAAATTTTATTGTATAAGTCATACATTATTAGATCTTCACCTTTAATCTTTGCTTTCTTTAAATTCTTTATTAGACAGATTCGTATTTTATTAAAATTCTTTTTTGGGCAGGTTGCATGTTATTAAGTTTTTGCTTTCTTTAAATTCTAATTATACCGAGTCATATGTTATTTTGTTTTACTTTCTTTATATAATTTTCACCGAACGAGGTTATGTTATTGAATTTTCAAAAATTTCTATGCGTAGTTGTGTTTTGCTTTTAGATTAGATTTAGTCTTTTTTTTAAAAAAAATTCTTGTGATTTTTTTACTTTATTAGGTTTATGCCTGAACTTTGATTTAATTATTTGATATTTTGCACAAGAATTTATAATTTAAAATCGTTTTTTTTTATTTACGCTATTATATAATGCGTGTATTTAATATTTCATGACAGTAATATTAAAATTGGCTTTCTATTGAGGTGAAGGTGACGCATGGGTTGTTACGTCAGACCCATACAATAACTATAACTTATTAAATTGTTATGACCTGAAAAACAATTTATAGAGATTTATACTTGCATTGCTAATTTAGCTTTAGATCGCAAGTATTAAGGGGCTTATTCGGTTTGCCTAATATAATAAAGGTTATGTGAAAATTACTGTTATAACGATTGGGTTAAGATCTAGGCAATAGTGTTCATGTATTTGACTTTGTAGCTTGTTTTTGCTGATTTTAATTCTACCGAATGATAAATAATCTTATATACTCAAATTAAATTAACGCAATAAAATCAATTCGCATTAAGCAAGAACCAAATCCAATTTAAATTCGATTTCATTAGCCGATTAGTAAAAATCCCAATCGGTCAACATCAAGGATTAACTTCATGTTATCTCTTAATCATCTTTGCATTATACACTTCACACCTTTCTCATGTGAAGTTCGATATTTAAAATCAAAAAATATTGATTTTATGTTATTTTGCTTTAAAAGCAAAAAGGTTAATGTAATAACTTCATTATACATATCGATGCTAGTTTTAACAAAGATAAATCGATAGATCCAACAAGTGTCTATCGATATTACACGTACAGTACGTATGTACTGTACGTAAATACTTATCTGTTATATAATTAATTTACATATACCCGTGATCATGGTCTAACCATAATAGGAAGCACCCCAAATCGTAGGATCGGCTAATGAGTGGAGCATTAATTTTGACTTACCAACGCTAACCCTAAATTGGATCAAATTTGACCGTTGCAGAAATGTGTGTCACCGTTTTTGGATATGATCTTGAATTGTCCGTTTTGTCCGTTATGTCTTACTATGATTACAGGATTACTACTACTACAACAATACAGCAATAACAGATAAGTAAGTAATCATTAGTGACTAACTATATACGTAAATTTACTAATAGGATTATCGTTTTTGCGTCAATACTACAAGCATATGTATTACAGAAAAAAAAAGTTGATGCAGCCAAAAAAGGTGCATGATAATAATCCAATCATCTTTTGCAGTTCGTGCAACTCAGGCAAATTTATTTTTACATTGGACAGAAATCCGTTTATTTCATGTTAATATTTTTAATTTTTAATCTTTTATACTTTTGAAAAAATGGACGAAACTAATAATATAACTGGTGAAAGTTTAACTGATGAATGTTCTGATGAAACAATTATTTTAAATGTTGGTGGTATTAAAGTATGAAAGTTGATATTTTTTTCTTAGATCTATTGTATGATTTATTTTCAAATAATTTTTAAAAAGCTTTTTTATGTTTTATTATTTGATAGTATGAGACATATAGATCTACACTCACAGCATACCCTGATACATTTCTTGGAACCATGTTTCAAAAAAGAAATAGATCATTGCTAATTCCAAGGAATGGTAATGAATATTTCTTTGATCGTTCAGGACAAATATTTCATTATGTTATGCAATTTTATCGAACAGGAAAATTAAATATTGGAAATCAATGTAAGAAAAAAATTTTTTGTTTTTCTTTTTTAATTGATTGAATATTTTTTTTTTAAAAAAAAATATATATAATATATATATTTTTTAATATAATTTTCAATATGCATATATATTATTTTAGTAGATACAATAACATCAAAAGAAATAGAAATCGAACTTGACTTTTTTCAAATTCCACGACCAACATCTATTGATAAAATTGCAATTACAAAAATCAGAAATTTAATTAGCGCATTTAATGAATTAATTAGTACTGTAGTAGAAAGTTATTTGAAAGAAACTTCTTTTAAAACCGATATTGATGTACTTTTTCTTAATAATGGACAAGCTACGGTTCATGCTTATTTATTAAATGAGATAAATTTATCTGATATATTTTTAGATACAAAACGTTATGCATACAATATAATGTCCTTATATAAAGATATAATTAAAGAACGTCTTGAAAATGAATATCCGGAATTAACTTGGGTACATCAGCATAATGGAGAGGATGTATTATATTGGAAGATTAAGCTTTCCATCTCTTGGACTTTAAATAAAGAAAAAATTGTAAAAAATTTGTAAAAAAAGTTGATTAGGTAGGATTAGTTTATTTATACATTTTGTTATGATTATTATATATTTATTATTATTATTATTATTTTATTTGAATAAATGTTAAATATGATAGTAATAAATGTTTATATTGTTAACTTATAAATGGTTTGCTGCAATGAATAAGCGATGATTTCATCTTCATATCGTTCATTAAATAAATTATATAAAACAGTCTTTCTAAATAGAATAATGATTTCTGTGATAATGCTTGTTCGATGTTAAATACAACGCTCCTTCATAATATGTTCTAGAATTTTCATATTAAAGAGATATAAACCACTCTGCGATTTTTAAAATCTACATTTCAAGGATGATGTGATTTATTTCATAAGCTTTGGGAATATAAGTTTTGGAATAGAAAAGATTAAACAGATGCCTCACGGATAATTCCAGCAAACTTTGATTATCACGAAGGTAATGAACTTATAAATATGTAAATAAGTTTTCTGAACTATACGAAATCAGTATAAAAATAATAGATTCTAAAAGAGTATGGTTCTAAACGATGGATTTGTAGTTTTAATTAGTAAAAAAAAAAAAAACCGCAACAAAAATAAAAGTAATTAATTTATAACATTATATATAAATGCTAATAATAATTTTATTTCAAGTTATTAAAACAAGATATAAAAAGAATACCATATTTGCGAGTAAAATATAACGCTCATGAGCGTTAATGAAAAAATTGTCCCCTAAAATAACAATATTTGTTTCGAAATAACGCTCACGCGCGTACTCTAAATAACGCGCATATGCTCAAAATATCGCGCAGGTGAGCGTTATTACGCGAAAATACAGTAGATTATAAAAGTATGGAATGCGGCTTTAAATTAGGCTTTAAATTAGGCTATAAAAATTACGTGCACGCTCAACCTATCTCGATGACGAACCCTCTATATAATATAGTATATTTTTAATCTATAAATTAAGTTCTTTAAAATAAATTACAATAAATTTTCGGATCTTCAAATACCGTAATTTGCAGCAACCCTTGTTTAGTATATTTGTATCTGGGATTAATCAAGTGTGTGTCATAGACCTAATTGTAAAAAACCCGGGTATATATATTTTTTAACTTTCGTAAAGGTATAATCCTATTGAATGATTGGTCAATCTTATTACATTTAAAGTATACCCTTACATAAACTCCCTTACATAAAATACCCACCAACTGACAAAGTACCACCGGGATACTATTTGCCGCAAATTACGGTAAACTTAACGGGGTTTTATGTTATCGATTTTCCAATTACTAGTGAATAAGTCTTCCATTAATTAAAAAAAAGTGTGCTTATTTTACGGCATATCAAAATGTAATTATTAACCAATCAAATCAAATAAATTTATAATGCTTATACAAGTGACTCTTGATATAAGAAAGTTATATATAAGAAACTCTTGATATAAGAAAGATTTTGTTGAGTTCCAATAGAAAGTTTTATAATAAAGACCTTTCGATATAAGAAAATCTTGATATAAGAAAGATTTCAACTGGACTCAACAACTTTCTTATATCAAGAGTCACTTGTAAATAATAAACCTTCATGTCTAAATAAAACTCTTAAAAGTTATTAATTGTTTTTGATTATTCTTGCGCAGTGAATATAGGCATTTTCAAAGATATAAATAATTTTATAATAATTTTTTGTGAGTAAAATATTTTTTTTAAAAAAAAGCATTTAAGCTATATAAATATATTTTTTATAGACAGATTTGACTCTATTTAATTATATCATCAAAAGTTAAATATGATATTTAAAAGTGGGAAATTCTATTTTGACCCGGGTCAAAGTGACCCCTCTTAGAATTTAGGGGTAGTTTGGGCCGGAATTATGTTAATGATAGATGTGTTTTTATATTAAAAAATCTCTGGCTATTATTAATATAATTCCGGCCTCACGCTAACCCTAAATTCTAAGAGGGGGTCACTTTGACCCGAGTCAAAATAGAATTGGCCTTTAAAAATTTGTAATATTTAAAATTAATTAGCAAATAAAAAGGTTTATACTGTATAAACAATTGGCTTCTTTTTTTTTTTTTAAAAAAAAAAAAAAATAAAACTAAGATAAAATAACGAAACTATAATTTACTAATTTAATTTTCTTTTAAAAATAAATTATATTTTATCTTATCGTTCTTATTAAAAATACATTATACTGTATTGGTTTAAATTAATATTTTTAGAGAATATTATTCATTTTTTTAAAATTAAATTTTTTAAATACAGTTATATATATTATATACTGTATATGTAACAAAAATTATTTTGTCTTTTTAAATAAAGTTATTAAATAAAAAATTCAATAATAATTAAGCCAATTAGTTAATTATTAGGGTTATTACATTTACTATGTTTGCTCTATTGGCTTATAATTCTATTCTTTTTTTTATTTTTCTATTGGGAATTTGTAGTATTAAACTTTATTAAATTAATATAAAAATATTTTAAATTTATTATTTTACTAATGCTCTAACAATATATATATATTTAAATCATTACAAATTATTAATAAAAATTTGTTTATATAATGACAAAAAATTAAGCTTTTATTCTATTGTTCTATTTGCCAATACTGTTAATTACAGTATATACTAACAATTAGAATATTTAATAAAATTAAAACTATAAACCATTTTATAAAAAAATAAAATAAATAATTTATTGAAAAAATATATAAATATGTTATAATTTTAATAATAGAAAATTTATATTACTAGTATGATATGATATTATTATTTAATTATAATTTTTTTATATTTAAATAAAAAAATTATAAAAAGACTTTAATTTTAATATTTATTTAACAAATATTTATAATTCTAAAATTATTTTATTTTTTTAAAATTTTTTAATTTATACAGTATTTATACCAATATAAAAAAAATAATATAATTTATAAAGGGAATTGATATTTTCACACCTTTTTTGATAATGCCACACCCATGTAGATTGTTTTAATTTTTTAATCTTGGCTGAAGATATTTTAACACTCTCCGACCAAATTCGATCAACTTTTTTTTGTTTTAATAGTAAAAAGCAGTAGAATTAAAAAAACAAAAGTTTATTGGATTAATTAGAAGGATATCAATATATTTTTAACCAAAGTATGCAAAATTCTAAAATGTCTATTAAATATAAGCTGTGGCAAAAATTGTTTATAATCTTTGATCAAAGATATCTTGACACCCACTTGACCAAATTCAATCAACATTTTTTTGTTTTAATTGTAGTTAGCAGTATAAAAAAAAGTTTATCAAATTTGATTAAAAGGGTATCAAGGGATCTTTAATCAAAGATTATAAACAATTTTTTGCCATAGTTTATATTTGATAGATGTTTTAGAATTTTACAAACTTTGGTCAAAGATATCTTGACACCTTTCTAATCAAATTTGATCAACTTTTTTTATTTTAATTCTACTGTTTTCTACAATTAAAACAAAAAAAAACTTGATAAATTTGGTCAGGTGGGTGCCAATATATCTTTGATCAAAGATTGTAAACAATTTTTTGCTACAGCTTATATTTTATAGACGTTTTAGAATTTTACAAAACTTTGATCGAAGATATCTTGACACTCTTCTAATCAAATTCGATCAAATTTTTTATTTTATTTCTACTGCTTTATACAATTAAAACAAAAAAAAATTGATCAAATTTGGTTAAATGGGTGTCAAGATATCTTCAATCAAAGATTATAAACAATTTTTTGCTATAGCTTATATTTGATAGACATTTTAGAATTTTACAAACTTTGATTGAAAATATCTTGATACCTTTCTAATCAAATTTGATCAGTCTTTTTTTATTTTAATTCTACTGCTTTCTACAATTAGAAAAAAAAAGTTGATCAAATTTGGTTAGTTGTGTCAAGATATCTTCAATCAAAGATTGTAAACAATTTTTTGTCGCAGCTTATATTTAATAAACATTTTAGAATTTTACAAACTTTGATCAAAGATATCTTGACACCTTTCTAATCAAATTTGATCAACCTTTTTTATTTTAATTCTACTGCTTTCTACAATTAAAACAAAAAAAATTGATCAAATTTGGTTAGGTAGGTGTCAAGATATCTTCGATCAAAGATTGTAAACAATTTTTTGATTTAACTTATTTAATAGATGTTTTAGAATTTTACAAACTTTGATCGATGATATCTTGAACTTTTTTTATTTTAATTCTTTTGCTTTCTACAATTAAAACAAAAAAAAGTTATCAAATTTGGTTAGATGGGTGCCAAGATATCTTCAATCAAAGTTCAAAAAAAATTAGAAAAAGTTAAAACAATCTATGAGTGTAGCATTATCAAAAAAGGGTGTAAAAATATTAATTTTTTTTATAAATTAGGAACTTGCTATTTATCACTACCAGTGATCATCACCAGTGATCAATTTGCCAATCAAAATTTAGGATCAGGTGTAATATAGATTAATTTTTGTATAACAAAAACAAAGATTTTTTAAAAAATTGCTAAAATTGCTTCTAATCTAAAATTTTGTCTATGAAACTACTTTTTATACAAAAAAAATTTCTTGCTAAATTTTACTATATATAAAGCCTTATACTAATCTTTAACCTTTATCCTTATCCTAATATTAAAAAGATTTAATTTTTATTTAATTTTGTTTTATATATTGTAAATCACTGATGATGATCACCACAAGTAATATAAAGCAATTTTTTATAAATTAATATAAAATTTTTAAAAATACTATCTCTTAAATTGTTTTGTAGCCAAATTTGTCTGCAACTTTTTATAAATTTAAATTTTTTTAATAAATCTTAAATATTGATTTTAGTTATATATTTCTAAGTAAAATATTTAATTTTAGACCTGTTTTATTAACTTTGTTAAGAAAATTTTTTAAATATATTAAAAAACTTTAATGTAATAAAAGTTTATAGTAAATATATTGAAACTTTTACTATAGAACTTTTTTTTAAATTTTTTTAAACTTTATATGTTCTCATTTATAAAAAAAAATATTTACTTCTAATACAAGTTTTAATTTTTACAAATAAAGCACTTAAAGTGCAATAATAAAAGTTGTAATTCTTTTATAAACTACAATATTAAAAATAATATTTAAAGAATTTGCCAAAATATTGTAAATTATTTTTTTACAGTTGCAATCATGAAAAGCTATCAACTTTTAACTATAAAATTTTAAACTTTTATAATTTTTTTAAAATAAAATAAACTAAAAAAAAGTTTTTATAAAATTAATAGCTTTTGATTAAACTATCAAATATACAAATAAAATTTTTAGTATCTCTTATTTTAAGAAGTTTATATCAGTTTAAAGTTATATATAGTTTAAAAATTTGGCACTTATATATAAAAAAACATAACAAAATTTAAATTTATTAACAAAATTTTAAAATTTATTAATAAAATTTAAATTTATATTAAATTTTTCTGCATTTCTATTGGTTAATTATATTACACTGCAGTTAAAAAATTGGCGCTTATATATAAAAAGTTGTTGCCTTTAAATGGTACCAACTGTAGTTAAAAAATTTCTTTAAAATTTGATATTTTTGGCTTATAGTATAAGCAACATAAACTTTTTGTTTTATAATATAAAACAAATAATACAAAATATAATTCTTATTTTCAAATATTGTTATACCAAATTTTATTTAAATATTTTAAATGATTAAAAAAATAAATCAGAGATATATTTCTAATAATTATGCAGCGAAATTTACTTGCAAATCTTTACAGATTAAGGGATAGATATATTAATATAAACAATTATAAACAATAAGTTTAAATAATTTTAACAATTTGAACAATTAAATAAAGAATTTTATAATTTAGCACAAGTGAGTTAATATGGGGTGCGGACAATAGAAACAGCCCTTTTTTACATATATCTTATTTTGAGATAATTGAGTTTAATCATTTGTTTGGATTTTCGGATTGATCTGGGATTAATCAAATTTCACGATTTTGATTGGTTAAAGGTAGCAGGTGACTATCAGATAATCTCGTGATGTGTTGGCTCTGCGAAGCCTCGTGTAATTTTTCTTTTACATTATCTTGATTTTTTATTATGCAAACCGACTTTCATTTATAATTGAAAAATGTTAATCATGTCAAAATTTATATGAATCTAATAAAAACTCATTTTTCAAAAAAATGTAAAAAAGGGCTGTTTCTATTGTCCGCACCCCATATATTCTATCTGTATAATATAAAATCAAAACAAACAAACAACCCATTCTTTTGTTAGTTAGAGTTAAAATAAGGAAGAAGTAATACATGAATAAGAAGAGGGTTTTATAGTAAAATTTTGCAAAAAATTTTTTTTGTTAAAGTGTGAAAAGTAATTTTATAAACAACTGATTGGTTTATCAGGTGGATATGTTACAATTAGGAAACAAGGCACAGAGGCATGGGCATGCTTATAGGCATGCTGAAAAGCTAATAGGCATGCCTTAATCATGTAATATGCAATCAAATCATTGGCTAAAAATTATTAATATTATTCTGCTATTTACACGCATATATGCTGGTAATTTTTATTATATAAAAAATTCTAAGGTCTTACTTTTAATAATTTAGCCAATATTCGGCCAGTATTTAGCCTCCACCTCTGTAATTATAATAATATAAACTTTGCTATTTTCTATTGGAATTGTAAATAGCAATTAAATTATTCAAAAGCAAAGAACAGAAATTGCTTTTATTATGCATATTAATTACAAAAAATATACTACTTAATACATTCTATTATTCGTATATAACAAATAAAGTTTTTATTAAATTATTTTGATGATAATAAATTACAATATTTGCAATGTTTTTTAAAATCCGAAACTGCCCAGTTCTATAATAAAATGCTATCATTTCACTTCCAGTTACTAATTACAAGTAAAAAATTCCCATATAAAAAAGTATTTTCTATATAAAAATCCAAACTTTCCAAATTAGAATTCATAAGGAACCCTAGGCTAGTAATGTGCAATATTAGACTATTAACACTATAGACGAATTGTTAGTTAGAACTTTCAATATTGCACAATTATTTTATTAGTGAAATCTTAAGTAATATCAGCCTATTGAATGGACCCTATTATGAATTTAACTACAAATAACCGGCGGTAATCATCACCGGTATGTAATTAACCAATAATGATAAAACAAAAAAAAGGTCATTTCATTTACTTTAGGGTTAGAGTGAGGCCTGGAATTTTAGCAGGGTATCTAATATATGCAAAATTTAGCAAGGAATTTTTTTTGTTAGAATGTCAAAGGTAGTTTCATAGATGAATTCTTGAGATATTAGCATTTTTTTAAAAAAAATCTTTATTTTTGTTATACAACTGATTTGCACGTTACACCTGATCCTGCAAATTTATTGGTTAATTACACACTGGTGATGATCACTGCCGGTTATAGTTAGTAAAATTCAAAAAATATATATCTATATATTTTTAAAATAAATTTATTGTTGTAGCTAATGCTAAAAATAGCTAATACTACAATTTGGAATTTCAATTTGAAACTATAAGCTTTGTAAAATCTATACATACTTTTTAAACATTAAATCTATCCCAAATTCAACTTTAACTCTATAAACCAAAAAATAAAAAATATTACAAAAAAATTTAAAACTTTATAACAAAATAGATCAAAATTTTAGTATTAGCCAGTTTTAGCATTAGCTACAATATTTATTAATTATTAAAGCTTAAACAAGTTTTGAACAATCTTGTGAACATTTGGATATTTTGAATATAAACAATAACAAAAAAGGCTTTATACAGCCAAAATATATATCATTATTTATAAATTATAGTGTCTAGTATAAGAGAAATATAGCTTTTAAAGTTAATAAAGTTAAAGATAGAATTAAAACTATATTTATATATAAAATTAGATGCTAAATATTTTTATTTAAAAATATTTTATTTTGATTTTTTTAATAAAATTTAGAGATATTAACAATTTTTGATTTTTTTTTAGAATTTAAGTCCGCTAACATTTATTAGGTAATATTTTAGAAGATGGGGTTCAAGAATAATCTTACTTTAGTTAAATTTGATTGGCCAAAATTCTATTTATAGATCTTACCTGGTGGTGGGAGGTAAGCCCCTATAGTAAATGAATAATGTCAGCACCCTAACTCCCTAGTTAAAATTATAAATTTTAACCACTGATTAAAATTATAAATTTTGACCACTGATTAAAATTATAAATTTTAACCACTGATTAAAATTATAAATTTTAATCTCCTTTATTTTTATAAAATTTTTAGGCAAAAAGGAAATGGCGACCCATCGCCATGGCGACCCTTATATGATCGACCAATCATTTTTAAAATTGGCGATCATATATAAACAATAATTATCCTTTTGATTATCATTTTTTTTTTTTTCTCTTTAAGAAGTCGTCAAAGCCTTGGAGCCGTCGTTGGAGTCGTCAATTTGAAGCCTTGGAGTCGTCGTTAGAGTCGTCGTTTGAGTCATCGTTAGAGTATCGTTAAAGCCTTGGATTAGAGGTCACAAAGTTGTGCAATTCGGGAAGCTCAGCTTTTTATTCTTTTCGTATTTGGGCGTCTGGGGAGGTTTTTTTTACGTTCACTAATCCTTCGGTATGTCGCTTTTTTATTCTTCGTAGTCTTTCTGTGGTGCTTTCGGTATTTCTTCCGGCAGGATTTTTTCGATAGGTTCGCCGTGGTTTTTCTCTAAGTTCGTCGTTTTTCATCCAAAAAGAATAGCGAATTATGATATATGGACCCTCAGAAAACCACGCAAGGATAGACGTGTGGAAATAAGGATATCGATGATTGTATTTAAAGAATATGAAGATGCAATTGCGTGGACTCCTTTTAATAAAATAGAGAATCTTTGTGGTTATAATCCTATCGGTTGGGATAAACCTCATGTATTTTTTTTTAATAATAAAGGATTTTTAAATTGAGGGTCTTAAAATTCATTTTAGAATGCCCGAGTTTTGTTACTTTTGATGAAATTTTTAAATAAATCTCAGCAGCGAATAAATGCGTAATCTTGAAATAAATAGGCACGATTCTCTGCAGAGAATCGTGCCTATTTATTTCAAGGTTACGCATTTATTCGCTGCTGAGAAGTTTCCTATGTTCTTATGTTCTTAAAGGTCCAATTATCATATTAATAAACTTATATTTTTTTACTTTTTTTTATTAATTTTATGCTATTCCGAAGCATTTATATGTGGAAAAGTAATCGATTCGCGTAAAAATGTAAAAATCAAAAATAAAATTTATTTATTTATTTTACATAAATGCATAAAACTTCTGGTATTACGATATACCGACTAAATTCGAAAAAAAAGTATTACGATATATCGATATTTTTTTTAAAAAAAAAAAAAAAAAAAAAGAGGTCGATTCACTTAACGTATATTTTCGCTTTTTTGCGTGTTCGATTCTTGTATTACCCGCGCAAATAAAAAAAAATAGTACATAATATAATCGACCAATAAAAATCGATACGTGAATTACGTGCTTGATTGATCAAATCAATCAAGCACGTGATTAACGTGATCAAATTTTATTGGTCGATCACGGGGTCGCCATAAGATAACACCCAAATTTTTATACTATATAATAAATTATTTTTTTAGAATTTAATAATTGCACCAGTATGTTGTAATGCACTCTATAAGATCTGTATAATGTAAAATCAAAATAACCAAAATAGCTTATTTTTTTGTTGGTTAGAGTTAGAATAAGATGTAAGTAATCTATAGTAAATTTTTGCAAAAAATTTTTTGTTAGAGTATAAAAAGTAGTTTCATAAACAAAATTATGTTTTGATTTTATATTATATCTGATTCTATAATTTAATTGGTTTATCAAATAGATGCACATATACCAAATTATAAAATTTTATTTTTTAAAAGTTAGATAGAGTTAGAATATGAATTATATTAAATTAGAAGGTGAATTATTTATATGAAAAATTAGATTAATAGCTCAAAGCTAGTTTTTGTAATATTGATAATTTTTTAAATTTTTTCTAAATATTTTTTTAAAAATTTCTTTATTTTGTTATACAAAATTCTAAACCTAATTGGTAAATCGTAGAATAGTTAAATTATTAAAGAAGAAGTTAACAATATTGTTTTTTTATATTCAGATAAAATAGAAATTCTTTTAATATAATAAAAATTTAAAAAAATTAAATTATTAATAGGTATCCATTTGCTGTACTAAATTTAGTACAATGTACTAAATTTAGTACAGTACTAAAAGTTAAATTTTGAAAAATTGGTATTAATAACTTTAAATTAAATTTATCCAATATATAATTCTATATTTATATTTCATTTTGGTATATTTAAAAATCAACTTGCTTATCAAAAGTTATATCAATATATTTAAAAATTAGATTGCTACTAAAAGTGCGACCAAAAAAACACTAAATTATAAATAACAAAAAATTTACTTAATAAAATTTTGTTAAATGTTTAATAAGGTTGTAAAGATAATTTTCTGATTCTAATAATAGTAAAATCATTAAAATTGGTTTAGTATATAAGAAGTTATAAGTAATTTAAGTTTACAAATTTTTTACTATGTTTTTACTATGTTTACTATATAAAATATATAAAAGACTAACTATTTTTAGATGTGCGTCACTATAAAACAGGTTTATTTAAGCTATTTAAAAAAATTATTTTTATTTTTGTTAACTATACCCAAATCAAAATTGGATTTCAAACATTCCAAAAAATTATTTTTTTTTAATTTTATTATAAGGTTTTGTATACTATGATGTTTTTACTACTGTACTAAATTTAGTACAGCAGAATTTAAGAACAATACAGCAAGTTTAAGAGTAAGCTATAAAAAATTGTTATTAATAAATATTACTAAAATTGTACAAAAAGATAGTTCTAATATTCAAATATATTTTGGCAAAATTTGATTAAATTTGATCAAATAATTAGTTCAAAATAATTTTTTTTGTGTTTACTAAATTTAGTACAAAGGCCAAACAAATACCCATTAAAGTTAAAAGAATTTCTATTTGTATAGTATATATAAATACACCAATTAATATCTCAAATTTTTGATTATAAAACCATCTTTTGGTTTTTAACAAAAAAATTCTTTGTAAAATTTTGGTATATACATTGTTTTAACTATAAGCAAGAGCTTAAATTTTATTTATAAAATTGTTTTAATAGAGCATATTACACAAATTTGTAAAAATTTTTTAAAGTTAAAACAGAATTAAATTTAGATATTGGGTTTTTATAATAAAATTTTATATAAATAATTTTTTGTTAAAAATAAAATATGCTTTTTTTATATAAATTAACTAATTAGAGTTGTAAGACTTTGTTTATATAGATCAGCCCAAAGAATTAAAAACCAAAAATGCAAAAACAATAGTCAAATCTATCTTGAAGCTTTATTTTTATTTTTTTATTTTTTTTTATTTTAAGCTTAACCCCAGTGCTCTTATTGCGCAAACCCTCCGTTTGAGCCACCTCTACTATGTACCCATCTCAGATAAGCCGTTTAGCTTGCCTTACGCTGCCCAGACGACCTCCCGGATCCCTTTCTTCTGTAGTGTTTCAGTTATCATCAACGGAGCTTCAGCTGCTTGGAAAGTTCACTATGTAAGGCTCATCCGGCTTGCCCTTAGCCGCCCAAATGTTGGGGTTGCACCGCATTATTATACTTCCAGTAGGGATGGTCGATCTTCCTCGATTCCCTACCCTGTTGGTATGTTACATTACACAGAAAACGCCGCCACAAGTTCATGAAGTATCTGTGGCCTCTCACTACGTCTTGTTACTTCGGTTATTTCCAAATCGGGTTCTGACTATCAAATTCAAATGCCGCCAAGTGGAATTGAACTGGCAACCTTCGAATGGAGACCTGGGAGTATAACCGCTATGCTATCAACCAGCAGGTATCTTGAAGCTTTATTAATAATATTATAAAAGCAATTTTACCTATATATCTACTTTTTTTATTCTAATATTAAACTAGCTCTAACTTTAATGTTAATTAAATTCAAAATCAGTCATGACTTTAGTTATTACAATATGAAAATATTAAAGCCAGGTATATTAGAGCTACTTTTTTGTTTAGAAAATTCGTAAAGCAAGTAGATCATATAACATTAGAATTGTGTTTTAACTAATAAAATCAACATAGTTATAATAATATATGAAGATTATTAATTTCAAATTTATTATCATATTGTTGCAAAATAACACACAAAAATGAAATTATGATTTTTAGTCTAAATTAAGCTTAATTTGGACTATTATACTAAATAATATCTATGTCTATTATTTTGCAACAATATAGGTAATAGTTAAATTCTATTAATCAATTTTTTTGATGATTTATACTAGATGATTATAAAAATAATTATAGAATTTAATTTATATTTTTTAGCACAAGTACCTAACAAAAGAGCATAAAATTTTTTTTAATTTGAAGCTTTTCTATATAGTAATAGAGCTACTTTTTTAAATAGTTTATCAAAATTATTTAATTATATAATTAGAACTTTGCTTGGAAATTATTTTTCAAATATTATTATGTTAGCTTTATTTTAGATTATAATTCAGTATATAGGGGATTGTCAATAGAAATGGGACAAATTTATCTAATAAATTTGTTCCATTTTTATTGACGACCCTCTATATCTTATTTTATCATATAATATTGACTATAAATATTATATTTTTACAACCTCTCAATACTAGCTATTTCAAGCCCAAGTTGGCCCAACTTTTTAAAGTAAATCCAAGAAATATTTAGAATTATATAGAACAAAATGAATTATACATATTACTATTTAACTATTTTTACTAGTAGAAGAACTCAAAAGAAGACAAAAACAAAAAGAGCAAAAAAAGAAATCTGAGATATATTTACAAGATAAACTAAAAAAGCTTGTTTTAATATTACTATCAAAAAAAAAATATCTCTAACTCAAGTAATTCAGAATCAAAAAAAGAAAAAAAGAGTTAAAGAATCTAAAAGTAAAATTAGAAAGGTTTTATATCTCATGAAAAGAATAAAAAAGGAAAAAAAATGAAAATTGTTATTAGGGCACTAACAGATATTATGTAATATCTTGGGGGGAGGGGGTAGCTGGATATTAATATATTATATATATACTTCATATATGATGTAGGGGGGAGGGGAGTGGCCCTCTTGATAAAAAGATATTATGTAATATATGTCAGCGCCCTTATCAGCGAGAAAAATTGTAAAAGACTGCAGATTAGATATGTTTTTATTAAAGAAATCAGTCAGAAGTATATTGACTAGAAATTCAAAACCAAAAAATAGTTTTTTAAAACCACAAAACATAGATTCAGAATTTGAAAAAATATTTTATAAGAAGCTAAAAAGAGTAATAAAGAATCAGAGTCTTATAGAAAGAGTTCTTATTAGCAGAAAGACCTTTATTAGCAGCTCTCATCTTATTAAACACTATGCAAGAATTGGGGTTTCTGATTATTTTTTAACTCAATTAAAAAAATAAATTAGTTAGTAAAATAGAAGATTCAATCTATTTATTACAGTATAAGGCCAAATATACTAGAGCATACAGATGAAATTGAAACAGAAAACTCACAAATACTTGTGAATTAATTGATAACATAGAGAATTATTTGGGTTTAAATTTAAACAACTTGTCTGTTAAAAAGCAAAAATCATGAAGAACAATAGTAGAGTAGCAGGAACTAAGTATAAAATTGAAACAAAACTCAAAATCAAAAATATTGACACAACAAATTCAATACAAGAGCTTTTACAAATCAAATTACAGATTCAGCCAGTTTATAAGTACAAGAAACCTTTCAAATTACAATATTATACATTTAATCAAAATCAAGAGGAATAAAAATAAAAAGGATTCTGATTCAAGAAGATTAACTAAGGCAAAGATTCTCAAGATTCTATCAAAGCTGGCTAAAAATAATAAAGGATTGATACTAAAAATAATAAAAAAGAGTTGGAATTTGGATCTGAAATCTTATTCAAAACAGTTGCATTACAAACAGAAAACAAACAAGGAGTATCAGAATTTTATTTTGAAAACAATAAAAGAATTCAGAATAAAAAAAAGCAATAGTAGAAGTAAAGAACTTGAATCTGATTTTATAAAAATCAAAACTGTTTGTAATCAAACAGAAAGAAGAGAAAAAAAGAGCTGTATTAAATATAAGAGCTTTGAACTATACAATACTTTATGAACATTTCAAAATGACAACAATTCATACTATGAAAAGAGTAGAGTTGCAGGTGAAACTAATCTTCAATGGTGCACCATGGTGCACCGAGACTAGTGCACCGAAACTTGTGCACCGATAATTATAAAAAACTCAAATTTTCAACAGTGCACCGATGCGTCCTGGTGAAACTAACTAGTTTCACCAACAACTCTAGAAAAGAGTCTTCACAAAGAGAAATGGTTGACAAAATTGAATATACAAAATGCATATCTTTATATTCCTATGAACTAGGAAGTTGATATGTTGGCTAGAATTTGAATAGAAAGGGTGAACATTCAAATTTATAGCAATGCTATTTGGCATTACAAGTGCACTAAGAGTGTTTACAAAGATTATAACTGCCATACTGAGGCCTCTATACTTACAAGAAATTCAAGCAATAAGTTATATAAATGATATAATAGTTATAGCTATGAAAGAAGAAGTTGATTCAATATACTAGTATAGTAAAGGAACACCTTAACAAGTTGGAGTTTACTTAAACAAAAAGAAGTACTACACTTTATCTTCCAAGCAACAGGAATTTTTGGGTTCACAATAGATATAAAGTTGATAAAAATAAAATTACTAAAGAAAAAAATAAAGAAAGTACAAAAGAAAATTTGGTCTACTTTGAGAAAAAATTAATATTAACAAGAAATATAGTATCAGTAATTGGTCAACAACAGAGTCAATTCTACTAGCAAGATTAAAATACAAAAATTTGCTGAATGATCTGGAAAAGTACTAAAAAACAAAGTTATAGAAGACAAAGACCCAACTATCAGAAGCAACAAGAAGGAATTGAACTAGTAGTTAACATCTCTAGAAGATTGGAATAGTAGAGCAATACTGGTTCCATCACTAACAGAAGAAGCTTTTACAGATGCATCCAACATGGGATAGGAATAGTATCAAAAGAAATTAAGTTATATGGATTTTGAATGACTCAGGAATTAGAGAAGTCAACAAATATAAAAGAACTGAAGGTGATTATATTTCTGATAAAAATAAATAGCAAAAGATAGAAGAATCAATCAATCGGACAACATGACAGCTCAGTTATCTATAAACAAATAGGGCAGAACTTGTTCAAAACAACTTAATGCAATAGCAAAAAAGATTTGGAAAACATGTGTAAAGCTTAGAATAATTTTTAAGCAGAATATATTTCTGAGAAAATGAATATACATGCAGACATATTAAGCTGCCAAATCATAGATCAGAATGATTGGATATTAAATCTGATAATATTCAAGAAAATTCAACAAAGATTCCACAAGATGAAAGTGAATCTTTTTGCATTGAGACTGATAAATCAAATAAGGCAATTCTTTAGCAGAAAAGAAGATCCAGAAGAGAAATAATAGATGCATTTCAACAAGTATGGGAAAAAACCTTATAAAATACAACTCTTTTGGATTAATTCCAAAAGTGCTCCAAGAGATGAAGAAACAACAAATAAGAAAACCACTGTATGTGTCCGAAATTAAGCTACTACCTAAAATAAGCTACTCCTTCCTTCATTTTTTTAAAAAATCAAAGAAAAATCACTAGCTAAGTAAATCTCAAAAGTGCTATTAAGTAAACTTGTTCAAGACATCAAAATACACCTACAATAAAATTTGGTAGCATTTAGACGACTTTTTATTAGTACGTTTTCAATTTTTCAAAAAATTCAACAATCTGAAAATAAGCTACTCCACGTTTTTTGTGTAATTTTTTTGCCCAAAAAGGGGTCATCTAAAAGCCATGTACCCACGTGACATTTTTATGTAAATCAACCAACCGAGGTCGCGAAATTGTTTACACGGATCAGTCCAAAAAAGCCAAAAAACAAAAAAAACGCAAGAACATAAAAACGGCAGTCTTAGCCTATCTTGGGTCATTAATAAAAAATGTCGGGAAGGCAATTTTACCTATATGCTGGTCCTAACCTTAACATTGACCCTAATGCTAAACAGGCTTTGACACTAATTTTAACTAAAATTTCAAAAAATCACGTGGGTACATGCTTTAGCCATCCCAAAAAAGGTAGCTTATTTTCGGACACATATGGTAATTCAGGTAATACTAATGTGACCGGTATTACAGATGTCGATCAACGACCCAATAATATTGAAAGCCAGAAAGAATCTTTTTGTACACCCGAAGCCACCACTAAACATATTGAACTCGTCACAATAGGATCATTAGAGCAATCAGAAAGACAAAATAATTACAACAGTAATTGGAAAAATTTTGAAAGTTAGTGCAGTGCATGGAATGGGATCCTTGAAATGTAATATAATTTTAGTAATAAACTTTTTAGCAGATATAGCACAAATGGTATTACTAAATTCATTAAAAGCGACAAGAAAAGATCTAAATATATCAGATTGTAATGAAATTAGATGCATATTTAGAGCGATGCAAGAACTAGACAATATGCCAAGGGACAGGCAACCCGTGATGGGAAATTTGGGATGTGTTAAATTCACTAAAAGCTTCAGGAGAAGCAAATTTTATATCATTACGAGAATTGAGAATCTTGATGATTTAGCAATAGTGACAATGTGAAAACCAAGATCTAACTTGGGACATGTTTATAGACAATCAATATGTTTTGAAGGAAATTCCGAATGGCCAGACATAGTTTTATTCATAGTAACCAAACCGAAAAAAGCAAACTTGAAAAGATCTAGAGTAATACCTGCATTCAAAGAGGATAAAGAGATTTGTCCAGTTTATTTAACAGCTGAATAATTAAGAAGAACGAGTAAAGGTGCATCTGAAGAACCAGAAAAGCAAGAAATTATTCTTGATATCTAGATCTCCCTATACTTTGGCAAAAGAAGAGATGCTAGGGAATTGGATAAAAGAATCGTTGAAAGAAGTAAATATTGACATCAATGTATACAAACTGCATTCGACAAGAAGCACACCAGTGACAATCACTTTAGAGAAGGGTGTAAATGTGAAGCTGATTATTAAATCAGCAGTTTGGGCAACATTCAAAAGACATTACTTCAAACCCAAAGAGACAATTCCGTCTCTGGTTGTTAAGGCATTACTTTCAGGACAAGATAAATAAAAGAGCTACGAAATAACAGTATCCGAGAGATAACTCCTAAGCAGAGTTCTAATTGTGGGATGGATGAGCTGCATAACAGTGAAGTCTATCTGTAATAGGAACGAAGCTTTGGAGGAATCCAAAGGATGCTGTACTCACCCCCACCCAAAAAAAAAAAAAAAATTTTTTTATTACACCAATGTATATATAATCAGCAATCAACATTCATAAATCATAAAAGTATAAAAAATTGGCAATTATTGTTGGGCTTTCACGGCTAGTATTGGGGGCTGGTAAAAAGGTAGTATTTATAGTCAATATCACGTGATAACATAAGATGTACAAAATTATAAAGCCAATTTGGGCTGAGACGGCCACATAACAGTATCCTTTGGATTCCTCCAAAGCTTCGTTTCAATTACAGATAGAGTTCGCTGCCACGCAGCTCGTCCATCCCACAAATATTGATTATTATTTAATTAATGCTTACAATTGTTTTTACAAAATTATTTAAAAAATGGCTCTATTACCATGTAGAGCTAACCAAGAGCTTCAAACAAAAAAATCATATGCACTTTCATTAGATACTTGTGTCAAAAATGTAAATTTAATTTAAAAAATCCGAAATTAATGATCTTCATATGTTACCCTGATTACTGGATTATGTTTTGATTTATTAATTGAGGCGCAACCCTAACGTGACATGGTGTTTTGCCTTAACATTAGGGTTAGAATCGTCTTTGGTTAGATTATATAGGCAAAATCACCTCCCCAACATTTTATTAATGCTCCAAGATGGGCTTAGACTATTATTTTTTGAATTTTTCGCATTTTTCTCTTTTTTTCGCTTGTTTTAGGCTTGTCCAAGTTCATTAAATTTGATTGGTTTACCCGAATCAGCCCGACAATAAACAAGCAAAAAAAAAATGGAAAAAAGGAAGGTGATTTTACTTATATGATCTAGGTATAAAGGATAGGAACGGCTACATCTATAGCCGGTTATAACCAGCTATAGCCATAGACGATTTTAGCCTAACCCAAGGCGACTCTATTAAGGCAAAACAGTATCTGGTATGTCACGTGATTCTGATCCGCCCCAAATCAGGACGATGATTTTCTGCATTTCAAGGAATGCCGCAGAATCAGAATCACAGAATCAGTGGATAAAGCGGAATGCGTCAAAAATAACACGGAATTGTCGCAGGAAGCAGGAATATGGCACGGAAATATCACGGAAAGTAGGGATTTATAGGTAAACAATCCCAAAAATATACGGTCCGAAAAGTCCCGATGTAGAAAATAAACGAACCTAAAAGACGAGCGTGGTCGAGCAGAAATAATCCGAAAAATAAACAATAATGGATGCAGAATATTTGAGTTTTTCATTATAACAAACGCGGAAATCATCATAAATTTTAATGTACGGATTAATATGACTATTTATCACCGCCAAATATGGGAATTTTAGGTAACATGAAAATTGTTAATTGTTTCCAATTTCGAAGATCAGGTGTAACGTGATGATCAAACCAGTATTTTTCGCGTCGCGTGCTAATTGAAGTAAATAACGCGTTATGATTAGGATTAGGATAAGAGCTTGGTGTCTATAAGTAAAATTCGCAAAGGATCTTTTTTTAATTAGCCGTAGAAGTTACTTCATTAAATTGAATTATTCTAGTTTTTTTTTTTTTTTTTTTTTTGGAAAGAAATGGCTCATTTCGACATTTACGTTACCAAAAAATACAAATATGAATAAACGAAAATGCGGATGTTTAAACCCACTTTGGAGCAGTAAAAATTCGATAATTACTGATCAAGCTGCCTTACATTAAAAATATAACCCTAATTAAAAATTGTCAAATAGCTTTACTTAATACTTGGCAAAAGTTAAATAAAGCTAGTGATAATATCACGCGATTAAAGTTTATGCAATAAATTTTCAAAATGCATCATATACTGGTATATGTTTTATTAAAATTAGTATTATAATTAGTATTATTCAGTTTTGTTAAAAAATTGGTTAAAGAAACCAGGCACAAACAATTAACTAGGAATTATATAAAATAAAGCTAAAAAATAATATGGATAATAATAAAATAATATGGATTATAATTACTAAATTTTAAATTCAACTTCATAATAAAAAATTTATCTTCTATTGATTTAAAAGGTTCACAATCATATTAAAAAAAAAATCCAATATTTATAATTCTATTTCTAATTATATCATCAAGATATAAATACTGTATCTAAATTATCTAAGCAATGCTTAATTATAATGATCTTAAACCATCTACAAATACTTCAATCTATTACCTGCTTGAATAAATGTTTCATCAGATGAATAAACATACATTTTCCCCGAAGATACTCCAACAGTTAACAAACTCAAATCTAAAAAGCAAAGTAGATATAGTAAATAAAAATAATAATTAACAAAACAATTAAATAACCAATAATTACCTGATGCTATCTGAATTGATGTAACAGGACTATCATGATGTGAAAACTGATAAATCATATTGTTGTCTGACGCTAATGAAACATCCCATAGTTTTACACAATTATCGTTTCCTCCGCTAACAAGTATGTTACTATCCAAAATCCACTGTAACGACATAATTCCATCATGAGGTAATCCATCATCTGGATCTTTTTTTAGATAAAAAAAATAACAAGAATGAAACTTGTAAATAAAAAAAAATAATAAAATGTATATTTAAATCATAACTCACTTTCATGTTTCAACACATGAAGGCTTTGATTTAAATATCGTTTATCATATACGTATACAGTATTCATCATTCCACCAAGTGCAATATATTGATCGTTAGGCGAAATTGATATAACATTTATATCCTTTTCACCAGTAAATGCACATAAAGTGGTTGAAGACAACATATCCCATATATACATAGAGCCATCTCCTTCTTTATCTTCAAATACTGAAGTAGTTCCACATGTAATCCATTTTTCTAAAAAAAAAAAAATGCAAATTTCACAATCATGATACTGTGATAATAAACTACTATATCAAATATTCAATCCATTTAGAACCTACCATCATGTGAAACATCTAAACAACTAACACTACCAGAAATTGGTATTTTACTATAGCACGTTTTCTTTCTGCTATTTATATCCCAAACTTTAATCACTCCATTGGGATCATTTGACCTGCCATAATAACCTGCAACAACCTTATTATTTGAAATAAAATTAATATCACTTGATACTCTCATACAATTTTCCTCAATAAATTCTTGTGATAGCATAGTAAAGCCTTGTTTTTTGTCAATTCTTATAAAGTGAACTTGAGCCAACCTATATTTCATATAAAAGCTATTATAAAGAGATATTCAACAATAATAGCAAGTAACAAACATGCATACCCAGAATCTTCACATGATGCCAATTGATATTTTGTTCCATATGTTGGTTTTTTACATACTGATAGTCGATGTATTTTTGATTGGCAAACTGTATAAAAATTTGATATAAATATAAATACAAATAATTATTCCAAATTTTAAAATTTAATAAATGGTAAATTATAACCTTTTGTATGTAAAGGCTTTAAATAAGAGTTTGCATCTCCAGTTTGCCAAACCTAGAAGAGTTGTTATTAATGAAAATGCAAGTTTGTTAAATAATTAACCAATGGTTTTGTAAAGCTATAAATAGAATATATTAATAAATTTACCTTAATAGATGCATCAGTAGATGCTGAAAAAATGAACTTTCCATCCGATGAAAATTTAACATCTGTAACCGTAGTCCAAACATCTAACAAATAAAATCAATAAGATCATAATACAGAGTTTCCAACACTTAGCTTTCTTACTTTGAAATTTACCTGATTTTGATCTCATATCTTGTTCAATATGACCCCAAAGATTGTAGATTGCCCCTAAAAATTAAATATGAATTAATTATAATAAATGAGATGTATTACAAAAAAAAACCATTTGTACCCTGCTTAACGTCAAGAAATTGTAAATTTCCAGGATAGTTATAATCGGGATCTATCAAGAATAAAAATTAAACCATTTTCAAACTTAAGAATGTAATTGATATAGCAATAACCTTATATAATAATAATAATAATACATACCAGCATTCGCAATATATCCCATAGCTACAATTGGGCTATTTTTAAATATTAACGTTAATCAAGTAAAATACCAATTAATATTGTGTAAAAAATAAAATTAAACATACTTTGAAGTGTTGCTACAATTCAATGCAATTTCATTCACATCACCACTTCCACATTTGAAATTGTAAGATTTTAATTGATTTAATCTATGAACAACCTGTGAATCTGATAAAGAAAACTAACGTAATAATAGATCTCAAATATGTGAATATATGTTATCATCAAATCAAATCAAATCAAATATATTAAAATTATAACATACATTCTGTGGATTATCTGACATATCGTTTAAAGCCATGTAAGAAATTATTGTCATGGCGTTGTCAATATCATATGATGGATCGTCCTATTTAAAAATTAAGCATTATAATCTACGAAAAATGATCAATAAAAAAAATATTCTAACCGTTAAAAGTAGCTCACCAAACAAACTTCTTGTTCCATTGCCGTTTTAATCTTGTAATCACGTTTTTCAAAAAGCAACTTCTTCGCAATGTCTAAGATGCGAAAAAACATTAATAATAATTACAAACAATATATCAAAACAATATATTTAAAAAGACGTATGAAAAATACCTTGTTCTTTGTCATGTTTAAGATAAAGCTGTAAATATTTTTGATTATCTAATCAACATCAATAATGAAATTTTGTATTGTTAAAAGCAATTAACTATTAATAAAATTAAAAGTGCAACCTACCATTTTAATTTCAATATCCTGGAGAGATACTGATTGTACTTCTAACCTTGGATCCTGAGTTGATTTCTGTACCTTTTGTGTTGATGGGTTCTTACTTTCGACTTTCTGCAGTTTCATTATCGTATCTAATTCTTGTGCATTTGAATTTGAGAAATCGATTCTTTTATGACTCTTAACACTAAATGACTGTGCTACTTTTTGTTTAGTCACTGCACGAGTAAGAGAACTACTCGTCAAATCATCATCATCCTCATCGCTCGAAACGAGAGATATTGGATTCGATTTACTCCCACTAGCAGAGTATTCAAGTAAAATATTTTTATCCTCATCAAATGATTCTACCTGGCTTCGAAATTTTTCCCCTCGAAATTTCTTATCCGATCGATGTGATGGTAATTTTGTATGTACAAATGTATAGTGGTTCAATACAGCAGGTGCAGAACGTTTCTTCGGAAGAATATACCGATACGCTTTATTTTTTACCGGTTCGTTATAAATTCGAGGCTGAACACATTGATTAGTTAAACATTGATTGTTGGTCAATTTTGCACAAGATTTTTTTGATTTTTTGAAGGACTGTGAAGTGCTATGTTTTACAGAAGGTATATCTTTTATCATAAAGAATTTATATTATAACATTAATAAACTTTTTTTACGATTAAATATTAGAACAACTAAAATGAGTAATCAATTTACCATTTTCATCCAATATAATTAGGTCTGGCAATGATATATTATGGTTAACCCTATTATCATTTACTTTATTGACAGAAATAATATTGTCACGAGAAGACGCATCAATATGATTTGAAGCTATCTCAATGTCACCAAATAAACTCGCTTGCATAAGTTGATCGGACATAGGAAGTTGCATGATATCCTGAAAAGTTGCGTTCGAATTATTGACATTTATAGGATCCAATGACTTGAAATTATTATGATTCTTGACAAATGTTGAAAGTTTTGAATTTCTTAATTCTGGTGGAATCTCAAAATCGGAGCCTAAACGTTTTATCTGAACCACATATTCATTTAATTTCTCTAGGCATTTATCCCAGCTGAATTCATACATAGCACTCTGAACTGGATCACTTTTGTAAAGAAGGTATTTCTTATAAAGTTCCGATAGCTCATTAAGTTGTAGCTTTGCATTGTGAACTCTAAATTATAAATTAAAGATTAGAATATTTAAAATTTTAATTCAAATGAAAATAAGAAAAAACAACATACATAGGTTTAAGGTCTATAGGGCCCGGGGAGTTATAAAGGTCTTTGACAGCATTTACGTCAATATCAACCGATGTACCTTCCCGTGTAAGATCCATATTATCTCCTTTATGATATTTTATAAAAAATGCATTAGTTAGTTAAATATATTAATTTCTAGAGATCATTTGGGCTTGCCATTAATCAAATTAACATTTTAAAAAAAATTAATGGCTTAACTTTCACAGTTCATATCTCGATGAATTCCTAAACTACTTTCATAATGAGATATGAGTTGTGAAATTAAGCCATTAATTTTTTTTAAAATGTTAATCTGTTTGGTTTCTATTGATGGCGGCACATTTGTTCCTCTTTGACTTAATGATTAATCACTCATTTATGAAAAGTGTATTCGAAAGCTCATGGAGATAACGCGTCTACTTAAGTGTGTATCAAATTTTCAAGTTGAAAATGTTATCATATACAAGCTATTTAACAAGGTACTTTAACATAAAATACATAATAACCAAAGTAAACGCTTTGCTAATCTTGACGCGAAGTCAAAATAATAGACGCAGGTTAATAAACATAAGTCACCATTATATATTATTTACCTTTAAAATATTTCTCAAGTTATTTTTTAATGGGTTTTATAAGCTTATTGTTACAAAAAGAATTTTCTTTTAAAACAAAAGTTCGCGTTTTACACAAACTAAACCGAAAGAGATTAAATTTATTAATAGTTAAGGTTACACATCATTTGAAATATGTGTGACATTGGAGAATAACAATACAGTTTCATATTTATCACCTAAGGAATAAGATTGTAAACACGGAATGCTTCAAAAGATAGCAAGAAATTATCACAGAAAATATCACGGAAGGTAGGGACATAGTGAAAAATATAGTAATACTGTATTTAGTGAAACAACAATCTTAAATACGAGCGTGGTCGAGCTAAAATTTTTAATGTCTGAGATTATCTGATGAGTAATGGTAAATCACAAATTTGCATATTACTTGAGGTCTCTATATCAGATATAGCAAACGTAGAACTTGCCAAAAACTTGTCAAATTGATTTTATTACAAACTGAATTGGCAACGACAAACAATTTTTAAATGTTGATTTCACATATGAATTTACATATGAATCCATACTAATCAAGGTACAGTACATTTTCTTTCCTAACGAACAGACAGATGTTCGTGCAAATAGCAAACTAATAGCAATATTGATTAATATAAACATAATAAAGACCAATATATATGTAAAATTTTGATCAACAATTGCGACATGACGTAGTTGTTACTGTATTACTGTAAATCGAAATTTTAATCAATATAAATATATTTATTCTCCTTATCTCCCCCTAATGTTTATTTGCATTTGAAATTGGCGAGTCTTGACAATCTAAAACCAAGACGGGATATGTTCCTAGAAATAGCAATTATATTATTATTATTATTATTATTATTATATTATCATTATTATTATTAACTTTAGACTAACCTACAATGAAATAGAGCCATTTTGTGATTTTGCGATTTTGTGATAACTTTAATGATATTACAATATAAAACATTTGGATTAAAAATCATCATATAAACATTACTCTATTCGATGTAGAATTAGACTCGAGCTGCAGTTTAAAAAAATTTTAAGCTGCGTAAAAAAAAATCGATCAAACGTAATTGATTTGATATCACTGCTGCTTATCTGTTATAGAAAAACTATACCGTATTTGCACATTAATAAACCGTAATTTCAGTGGGAAGTTGCTTTTGTATATCAACCCTGTAACATTTTTCTTCTAATTTTAACCACACATTAATAAATGTGGCAGATTAAAATGAAACTGGGGACCTCTCTTGCTCACCTTTAAAGCTTATAAAACCCACATATACTCGTTTATTAATAACTCTAACCCTAAACCCTAACCTTAATGCTAAAAAAACCCCCAAAAAATGACCCCTAAAAAATTTTAAAATTTTGCTTAAAAAATAGAAAAATTTCATTTTATTCCGATTTCATTTTAATCTGTTACAATAAATATGTACAGTCACTTGGTTCAAGAAATTCTGTACTTATAAAGAATTGTCTTATATAGAGGTTGAATTTTATATATTATATATAAGATGGTTTTAAAAAATTAGTATAATTGTAAGTAAATGCGACTATATATAGGATGTGACTATAGAGAGGTTTGTCTGTATCTTAATTGTTTAATATAAATCAAATAAATTTTTACTAATATGTTTTTGCATTTTGTTTTTGCATTTTTATATTTATACAAAAAGTGTTCTTTTTTAAAAATATAATTTATTAGTAAGGTGTTTAATTGTATTACCCTTTTTTTAAAAATATACTAAATAGTAATAATGTATTTTGATTTTTTTTTTTAATAAATAATATACTACAGTTAGGGTTGCGACCCAAACCCTTTTTTTAAGTTACGACATTACTACTTAGTTTGGGTTTGGGAATCGGGATTTCTACCTAATTTGGGTTCATAACCCAAACCCAAATATATGTCCCATTTTGGTGAATAGTGTCAAATTCAAAAACAATCAATTTATTAATAAATAAATCTATAACGCTTTGCAAAAAGATGTGATCCATAATTTTTTTAACATATCTCGATATTTGTTGAAATCTCTTAAAACGTACAATTCCTGTGGTTTACATGACATTATAATTTGCAATGGTCACACCTTTTTGCAAACTACAATAAAAAATATAATATTAAAACTTTAAATTATTCAAGTTGATGTAAGTCAACAGATTGAAAAGATGATTAAACAAAAGGTTAATTAATGCTGGAAGCAATCTATCCGGTTAGCTCAGAGTCAACCGTAAATCATAATTGGGAATACTATATGCTGGTGCTGTGAAAGAGTGCACATAAAGTCAGACAAGTAGAATTAATCAACTGAATTTAATTTAGAATCACATATTGAATCCTTACAGTACCATTGTCAGTAACAAGTATAAAAAGACATATGCGATAGGCAAACCATCCATAGGCATTTATAGAATCTACGTGAATTCTGCTCCTAAACCCATTTTTTACATATAAAAGTTTGGGATTTTGGCCGTAATAAAAGATGCATGTCACAATAGAAATCAACTCTTTTTAACGATCCCTTGTACCAACTTTTTCACAACTACCGACCTATGACAACTATACAATTATTATACTTATACACAACAAAACTTTAACCTAGAGCAACTGGGAACCAGAGTTCCAGATCAAATGTTGAGATAATTGAAATAGAGCTAAAAAAGAATTCTTCTTTTGGGTTTGACTCCTCGGTAGAAGACTCTGGTACTATAAAAGACGTAGTAGAGCTGAAAACTCTAAAGTTTTTGTCAAAAGAAGTGGAAACATTAGTAGAAGCATACTTTTGGTTGAATATAATATTTTGTATAGCATATACTCTTTCAGTCCTTTACAAGTTAGTACTTTCGATACTCTCCTTTGGTTTTTTCAAAATTTTGCCAAAAAGTGAGAAATCAAGCTTACCACCTCCAGAAGATCAGCAGTGTTTACTCCTTCCAAATCGGAATTGCACCTACCTAATTGGAGTCGACGTCACAAGTGCGCATTTTGCTACAATGTAAACAGTGAATGACGTGTCAGAGATTTTTCTGGAATATTCGTAGAAATTTCTTTTCTTTTTTAAAATTAGGTGTAGTTTGTTAGTGTATATTTCTCTGCTATATAGTTTACATATAATACTTTGGTAGAGTTTCTATACAGTATTATATAATTTTTACGTCCACACATTTCTTTTATGTATTTGTTATAGATTAGTTTTTTTTTCTTTGTCTTTCTCATCTTTCTTCTTTTCTTTTTGTTGTATTTGGTATTTCGCTTAGGTTTTGTAGTTTTCTTCCTTTTTTTATTTCCCTTTTAAATTTCTTGCTTGTACCTTTTTTCTTTTTGTTCTTGGATTGAAATTACTCAACCATTGAAGCTAGATGAGGAGGATTTAAAGAAATCAGCAATCTTGACAAGGCTAATAGCAGCCAATTAGTGATTACGGAGGAGCACGTGCAGAGAGTTGCATGCCCCTGTATGAGAAAATTGTTGTTGTGGCAGATCGTACTTAGCAGACATTATGTAGTACGAGTAAGTTTTTATTAGAGAAAGGAGAGATTTCGGTAGTAGCTATAAACTGAAATTTTGTATACAAAGATACGCAGTCTTCCTAGTTAATAAAAGCAGAATTGTTAAAGCAAAAAAAAAAAAAGATGCATGTCAAAAGTGTTTGACATTACGGCAAATCAGAGGTACTTTTCCGAAACTAGTAAATACTGTTTGGGATTCTACCTAATCCCAAACTAGTGAGTTTGGGGCGCAACTCTAACTATAGTACACTCAGTACACCTTGTCAAAACTGATCCTGTCAAAACTGATAACCGTTCATAGATAAAAAGTTGATCCACTATATTGGTTCCATAATTTAATAACCTGCCATTTCTGATAACCGATACTTAAAATATCAGATATCTATAAAATATCGGGTTTGTAAGGTAAAATTAATCAATTTAATTGGCTCAAATCTGATTTTGTGTAACTAAATATATATGTATAAATGTAATTTGGCCAATTATATTTAGATAGGATTATGTGACCATTAGGCTATTAGTATCTTAAATCTGATAACCTTTCAAAGTTGATACCAAACCTTTTCACTATGCATATCGGTTTTGACAGGGTGAACTGTAATTGTTTAGAGCAAAACAATAAACTCATACTTCTATGCTTTTTGATGCCAAAATTATATTTTTTTGGTAGATATAAATAAAATATCAAAAATGTAATTGTATAGTGAAATTCACCTAAAGCCATTACTTTTTAATTATAAAAATTTTAAATTGTTATAACTCTTTAAAACAAAAGATATTTAAAATTTTTTTGATAATTTAATAGCTTATTGTTTAAATTATTAAAAAATCAATAAATTTTTTAAATAAATTTTATTTTTAACCCATTATTTTAATTTAAACTTATATATAATTCAAAAATTTTGGCGTTTATATATAAAAAAACATAACAAAATTTGAATTTATTAATAAAAATTTAAATGTTATTAATTAATTTTAAAATTGTATTAAGATTTTCTGCATTTTTATTGGATAATTAGATTACACTGTAACTAAAAAATTGGCATCTATATATAAAATATGTTGGCTTTAAGTAAATTCCACTGAGTATTTTTAGATATAATATTATATTTACTAGGAACCGGGAACCGGTGTGAGTCTGGAGTGTTAAAATTTATAATTTATATTGTAAAATTAAAACTAAAAACTTAAATAATTTTATTGGTTTTTTTTTAGTTTTTTATTAATATATTTATTGGAAAAATTTAAATGGTGCCCCTGTACATTTTGTGCCCCTAATGTACTAATAATTAATTCTGTCTAGAATTAGAGTTAGGGTTAAAGTTAGGGTCAAAATTAGTACAAAATTGCGAGAGGATCATTTTTTGTTAGAAGTGAAACAGGGGTTACTCTAGTAAAATTTTGAGGTATCAAAATAGGGGGCACAATATGGATGGGCACCGTCTAGTCCAGTTCTATTTATTTATTAATTTTTTATTTTTTTTATTTTTTTTTTATTTTATTTTATTTTTTATTTTTTTTTATTTTTTATTTTTTTTTTTATTTTTTATTTTTTTTTATTTTTT
>QKWP01000487.1:186552-208219 GCA_003550325.1 Gigaspora rosea | reverse complement strand
AGCGAAGGTTCAGTAAGTAATTTGAGCGAAAACACAGTAAGTTATATAAAAAAAATAATTTGGGCAAGGTTAAATCGACCGACGTTTTACTTGTGTTGAAGATCTATAATAATAATGGTAAAGTAAAAATCCCAGATTATGGTGTTGGTATCATATTCGATATGATTGGTAGCTAACACGTAACCTGCTTTTGTTATACAAACAAGCAAATAAAGGTACGTGGCGTTACATCCAGAAAATGCAACAACTACGTTTTTGATATTTTTATTAAAAATGTATCAAAAACGTAGTTATGGTCATCAAAGGGCGTAAAAGTATAAATCTGTCGCTACGCTCCAGACAAATATATATTTTATATAAATTTTTTGAAATTTACTAACTATAACTGGTGCTGATCATTACAGGTGTGTAATTAGCCAATAAATTTGCAGGATCAGGTGTAACATGCAAATCAGTTGTATAACAAAAATAAAGATTTTTTTTAAAAAAATGCTAATATCTCAAAAATTCGTCTATGAAACTATCTTTGACATTCTAACAAAAAAAATTCCTTGCCAAATTTTGCATATATTAGACACTCTGCTAAAATCCTAGGCCTCACCCTAACCCTAAAGTAAATGAAATGAACTTTTTTTGTTTTATTGTTATTGGTTAATTGCATACCGGTGATGATCACTGCTGGTTATTTGTAGTTAAATTCAAATTTTTTTATATATAAAATTATAAAAATATATATATATATATATATCAAATTATTATAAACTTTAAAACAATAATGGGCCAATGTTATATACAACTCTTTCTAATAATTTCTTGTACCAAAATTTTAAAAAAACTAACCTACAAAGAACTTTATATAATTAGTATATCTAAATATAACAAAACTTCACCAAGCTGCTATTAGTTACAAAGTCCATTTACTAGATATTTTGTATTTGAAATAGAAATAAAAAAGACTAGCAAACTTTTAAGCAAAGCACCTTGGCAGGCTATAGTACAATTGAGCAAAAAAGTAATAAAAAAACTCTGAAGCTTTGTTAAATTCTATGGATATGAAAATAAAAATAGAGACCTGGTTAGATATACTATTCTATATTGTATAACCCTTACAAACTTCTTTTGTTTTGGTACTTTTTATAGTGTCCCTTTGGACTTTTCAAAATTTTAAAAAAAGTAAATGTTTTAGTTTATCTTCTTCAAAAAATCAGTAGTGTTTACTTCTTTCAAATTGGAAATGCACCACCAAATTAGAATCAAGTTATAATTAAAATCAGGTTCTTTAATTGGTAATCCACTAGCCAACTGGAGAGTGATTATTAGTATTTCACAAGAACTGGACTGGGCGGGTATTTTTAAAGATCTGGATCTGGTCCAGAAACCAATACAATTCTAAATTAAGGGTTCATCTCTTTATAACAAAGGTTTAAGTTCGGTCTGGGTCCGTAAAATTCTTCAAGGGAATTGTATTGTTGTATGTCAAAATAGAATCTTGGTATTTAGAATCAATTTAAGTTGATTCTAAATACACTTATGTGAAATGAAATTTTAAATTCACTCAAATCAGTAAAAAATTTCGAAAGATGATTCCGAATCCATTTAGTGCATATTTAAATTATATCTAATTAAAGCATTAATTATTTAATCAGCAGATATGATATTTATATATGTATGTTCTATGTCATGTTTCAACTTATACCAATTATTAATTGACTAGTTTTATTAATAAAATTGCAATCGGCATAAAATTAATAGTCATTTATTCTTTATAATCTTGATTTTATTTAACAACTTTAAACTATTTTATTTATGAAGAAGAGTTTATAGACTATTTAAAGAACATAATAATTTATTCACTACAAAGAAAATATTTATTCGTTACTATTAGGGATGGAAAAAAACGGTTTAAACAGTTTTGAGGTTTTTTAAACATTATAAAAAACATTTTAAAGCATTGGTGCAGATTAGAATTTGGTTAAAACTAAAATACTGGTTAATTTAATGTCATAGCATTTTTATAACTCTCGAATTAATTTATATATTAAGAAAATCAGTTAAATATATAAAGAAATTCAATCATACTTGCATTGATGTATAATATAATAATTTATATATGCTGTAAGGGGGTTTTGAGTGGTAGTCTTGTAGTTAAAATTGCAACTTAAAACACAAATATAATTCCTATATTCATTGTTTATGCCATAAAACAGCAATTATAAATAATATGTGCTGAAAATTCCAAGTGATGACCATAAGAAAATATCAGGTATTGTACTTTAAAGTTAGAATTTTATGTGGCAGGAGTGTTATATCAATGTGAAGCTGTAACATGCAAAGTCCCTATATGCATCCATTCCCTTGCTTTGCTATATACATTTATCAGGTGCGAATGCCATTAAATTTACAATATAATACACTATATCATTTATTGTGGCAGATTATAATAAATCCAGATTAAAATGAAATTGTAGTATAAAATCTCAAAAAGTAAATTTTTTTTGGAGTGCATTTTTTAGGATTAGGAGTTTAGAGTTAGAGTTAGTTTTAAAAAAAATTATAATAAACAAGTATTAGTAGGTAGCAGGTTAAGTAGAAAATGCAGATTTCATTTTAAATTATGATCTGTGACATTTATTGTTAAAAAAATAATAGACCAGGCCGGGTATTACCCAGACGGACCTAAATGTAGGTCCAGGTCCGTATACTTATGGATCAAGGTCTGGTCCATCGACTGGACCAGACCAGACCCGGACCGGTCCCGAATCTTTTGCAGAACACTAGTAATCATAGTATAAAATAATGCGGATTGCTTATAAAAATTACTATAGACAAAATATAGTGTGTTTCTATGTATTTAAAATTTTTTCTTATTAAATTAATGATACATGTCCACTAATTGAAAGTTGTAGAGCTCATCAAGATGCATCTAACAGTAGTTATATCATCCAAATTGGCCTAGCAAATGGTGAAATATCATCAAAAAATGATTGACTGACTATATAAAATCTCGTATATAAACAATGTTTATATAGATATTTTAAATAGTTAGCCAATCGTTTTTTGATAATATCTCACTATCTACTAGGCTGATTTGGATGATCTAACTACTGTTAAATGCATTTCAATGAGCTTTACAACTTTTAATTAGTAAATATATATAGTTAATTTAGTAAGAAAAAATTTTAGATAGAAGCATACTACATTTTGCCTATAGTAATTTTCATAAGTGATATGCATCATATTTAGTAATGCCACTGAAATAGATTTTTGAAAAAGGCCTATTTCGTCTTCATTAGTGAAAATTAAAATTTTTTATAAAGAAGAACAAATAAAATTTATATAGATATGTTTCTTATAATTTCATCTATTCAAAAAAAGTATCAAATAATTTCATTTTTCAAGTAAAATAGGTCAAAAACAATTTTGTCTTCAAATTTTAATTTCAGGTTTTAGAACCCGAAATAATTTCATTCTCATGTATAATCATATTACACTATGATCATTCTCTAGTTGACTAGCAGATTATCAATTAAAATAAACAATGAATAACACTTAAAATGTTTTAAAGCAAATTTAAAATAAAATTTCATTTTACAATGTTTTCTTAGACATTGTTTCATTTTCTTTCTTTTTCTTATACATGTACATATAATACTTAGGTGAGACAACTTTTTGTACAGTATTATATAATTTTATTATCTGTATAGATATAAATAATGCTACTATATAATAGATAAGTATGAACATAGTATGTGAATTGTAAATATAGAATATGAACATTCTTTAAAAATTAATGTTCAATATACCATATATATCAGAAAATAAGCTACTATCTAAAATAAGCTATCCTCCTGATTTTTTTTAAAAATCTTAAAAAATTTGTTAGCAGTTGCTATATATAAAAGTCTAAATTTTATTAAGTAAACCTCAAAAAGTCAATTAAGTAAAGTTGTTTAGAATATCAAAATATACTTATAATAAAAATTTGATATCATTTGAACAACTTTTTATTAGTACCTTTTACAATTTTTTCAAAAAACTTAATATTTTGAAAATAAGCTATTTTACGTTTTTTTGGCCAAAAAAGGTAGCTTAATTTCAGACACATATGGTATTTAAAGAACCCCAGATATCTAGACAGAGGTCATATGTTACGCATTTTAGCAAAACCCCCAAACTTTGAGAAGCAAAAAAACAGTTTTTGGCAATTATCTTGGTATTTAGTAGTCTAATTTGAATGAACTTTTTTTAAAATAAAGTTCTTAGTAAGGCACATCTAACAAAAAAAGTTTATTCAATTCTGATTACTGGATCAGAAGTTATTTAAGTAAATAAAGATTTGTTATTTTTAGCAAATTAGATCAAAATTGGCCAAAATTCATCTAGTTATGATCTATATAAGAGATGTTTGGGGTTCTGTATTTAATATATAATGAACACTAAAAAGTTTTTGAGAATAATAAAAATTTAAATTATGCTCTTTTGAAAACACAACTTTAAATTTGAATTTTAAATACTGGTTAGGGGCAGTTGTATAGAAATAATTGGAGATAGTTGTGTCATGTCTTATATTATCCAAGTTAGGGGCATGCAATTAATTACATAATATTTTTTACTTAGTAGCCACCCCTATCCATATATGGGCAATGGACTAGGAAAACCCGTCTTTGACACTTTTTTATCAATTTCGAGATTTTCGATTCAAATTAAAGTTCTGGTTTATATCTATATGTATTTCGCTTTTTACCCTACGTTAATATAATAGTTTATCAAGATATTTTAACTTGAATGTAAACTAATTTTTTAACGATCGTGTTCTAAAAATAGATTTACAACCAAAGATTGACGACTCAATTAAATTAGATTGGTCAATCAGTGTTTCATAATCACATAACATTGTTTATTCAGTAATTGATATCTAAAAATAAACAAAAATTTCAGGGGTAAAATTTAGGTTTCACAGACAAATAATCGCCATTTTCTCAAAATGGAAAACCCCCTTCAAAGACGGGTTTTCCTAGTTCATTGCCCATATGGTGTGATCACTTTATCTAATTCTGATTGATTAATATAATATATAGACATGATCACTATCTCTGACCATGTATCTATAATAAAAATCACATAATAAATGGCATGCCCCTTACTAGTTGGTATAATCTTATATTACCTAGTATAACCAAGCCACAGTATTGTAGCGCAGTTACTGTGCCTTATTTTTTTATCCAATAGAATCTTTAAATATATATATATATATATATTAAAAGAAATCCTTCCTTTAAACCTTTATTTCGATATTTTATAATTTATACACTTGTATATTATAATCACTATCTACTTCAGGTTTACAGATAAGAGCTAATTTACTCTTGATCTTATTTTATCTAGATAGGTCACTAGACTAGAACCCCGAAATATACATAGATAGGTAAGATGACTTTTAAATTTTTTATAATTGCTATATACTTGACTTTTTTATAAAAACATTATACAAATTTATCTCTTACAATATAAAAATTAAAAAAATACGCAAAATAAAGTCTAACTTTAATTATAGTATAAAATTTTATATAAGCTATCATTGGATAAATAAATATGGAGCATATTTGCACAGATTTTTTAAAACACAATTATTAAAAATCTGTACATATCTGCAATCCTGCTATTGGTTAGCAAAAAAAAATTTTTTGCAGATCTGCACAAATTATTAGATCTTATAGATTTTATACAAATCTGCACCAGTGTCAGTTCTCGTTCACATGCAGAATCAACAAGATATTGTAATCCCAATTTTTTAATTTATTAGGCCATATAAAGTTAATTTTTTGGTTCTCATAACCCGGCCGGGTCATATTTTGGAAATTTTCTGAAAAAAATTATTTATATGTTTTAATAGTCAGGTGGGATTTCAAAAAAATTTTTTTAAAAATTTTATAAAATTTTATATATAAAATTTTTAAATAAAAGTTCGGCTGGCTGGGTCATTTTTTTTGTCTCATGTTATGAGAACCAAAAAATTAACTTTATATAGCCTTACATGATTACAATTATATAATTTTTTTAAAATACGATTTTTTTATAAAATCGATTATGTGTGTTTTTTTTATTACTCCAAAAAAAACTAAGAAAACTAAAAAAAAAATAAAAAAATACAAAAAATAAATACAAATTATAATATAAACCCGATTCTAACTATCGTCCTATATCAGCTGCTATATCCCAACTATCGTGCTTTCCAACTATCGTGCTATGTCCTACCTATACTAACTATCTTGCTACGTCCTGAACTATAATGCTGCATCTATCGTATTATTGCGCTATGTTCTATACTAAAATTGTACTATGTTCATTCCAAAGCAAAATAATGTTAGTACTTATATAAAAAAAACTATATACTCGTGCTCTGTCCGTTTATATTATTGTGCTATGTTCTGTTCTAAAAATTGTACTATGTTCATTCTAAAGAAAAAACCATTAGTACTTATAAAAAAAAAAAAAAAAAAGAATACCATATACTCATACTCTGTTCGTATTATCACGCTATATTCTGTACTAAAAATTGTACTACGTTCATTTCAAAGAAAAAATATTAGTACTTATATAAACAGTCACCTCTCTAATCCGAACCTCTCTGAACCAAACACTATTAAACTCTCTATAAACTAAACAAAATCTTCAAGAACATTTGTAAATTTTATTATAAAGTTTGGATAAGCTATATATAACTTTTTAAAAACTGAACTTTTCCAAATTTTTACATAGTAAAAAAAAGCAGTTCCAGCAGTTTGGATTAGAAAGAGTTGACTATATAAAAAAACACATACTCATACTCCGTCCGTTTATAATATTGTGCTACGTACTAAAATTGTACTATGTTCATTAAAGAAAAAAATATTAGTATTTATATTTATAAAAAAAATTACATACTCGTGCTCTGTTTGTTTGTATTATCGCGCTATGTACTAAAAATCATACTATGTTCATTCGAAATCTATTTACTTAGCATTTTATTAATTGCAAAAAAAATAAAACGTTAGTATGGTACATATATATATATGTGTATAAAAAAAAGAATACCACATACTTGTGCTCCATCCGTTTTAATTACTGCGCTACAATCATATAGCAACCTTATAATAACGTGGCACTAGCAATCAACAAATGATAGACTAGTTAATAAGAGAAAAAAAAGTAAATAAAATAACAAAAAAAAAAGGCCATACTTATCAATCGATCGATTCCTAAATGCGATTTTACCAGGAAAATGATACAACACCAAAAACATAGTACTGGAAGTTGTAAAACAAGGATTACTTTTCTTGCCATTACAATGATACATAATATCTTTGTCTCTTTTCTTTAAAATGGGCAACTACTTTCCTGTTACCACTCTTCAGGACAGCTCTGGTCAAACCTTGTTGTATTTTTAGCATCTCAACAAGAAAATTTCAGAATGAGGCAGGGTCACTAGTTCAAGAACATATGTTGGTACCTGCAACTCCAAATATGAAAAAAACTAGTTAGAATTGTAGTGCTGTAATAAAAAAAAAGAGAAAAAGTGATAAAAAAAATTTTACTTATCTGATATATTTTTAAATTTGTGTAGCTTAGAATCTTTATATTTTTGTATTTGAATAAATAAATAAATAAATAAAAATACTATATTAGCAAAAAATGATAAAAAATTTAAATAAATAAATAAATAAAATTTAAATAAAATAAAATTTAAATATAAAAAAAAAATATAAATTTAAATATAAAAAAATAAAACTTAAAATAAAATCGAAATCATAAAAAACACAAAAATTAAAAAAAATATAGTTGAAAATATTTAAAAAGAAATAAAAATTAAATAAAAAGAAAAAAATTAAATAAATAAAAAAAATTTTAAATAAAAAAAATTAAATAAAAAATAAAAACGTTAAATAAATAAAAAAAAGTTAAATATATAAAAATTTAAAAAAAAATTTAAGTATAAAAAAATAAATAAAAAACGTTAAATATTTAAATAAAAAAAATAAAAAAAATTTAAAATAAAAAAAAATAAATAAATCAATAATCAAAATAAAAAAAAAATCAAAATAAAAAAAGAAAAAAAATAAATCAAAAATCGAAAAAAAATATGATAAAAAAAAACAAAAAAATAAAAAAATATACAATATTACATTAAATAAAAAAAAATAAAAAAAATATATGTACATTACATTAAATAAAAAAATAATAAAAAAATATACGTACATTATATTAAATAAAAGAAAAACTGATATGCATATGTAGAAATAAAAATGTTCTTTTTTTACTTTATTTATTTTATTTATTTTTTGTTTTTTGGAAAATCAAAATACCACATGTACTCAATTTCAAAACAAAGAGATTAGACCAAATTTATACTAAAAATACGCAAATTAAACTTTAACATGTAGGATTTTGATATACAAATACACAAATTAAAAATCTAACTTTATTAATAATTTTTTAAAAGAATATGCAAATTTAACCCTTACTTCATTTAATTTGTCTATAATGGCTACACATTCTCTGACCTAACCTATCTATGTATATTTCAGGGTTCTACTGGACTCCTAGTCTTCGTATATACAACTATATGGGAGTTGGTTATATTTAATAATTTTTAGCACCTAATAAACTTTCTTTAGTTCTTATATATTTTCTCTAAGACTATTTTTAGTAAAGTTGTTTCATTATCTTCTTCATATCTAATTTGTCTACTCGGCAGCCAAATCTTCTTATATATTTCAGTTGTTATTTTGTAATGGATTGTACTTATATACTTCTTTTTTTTCTTATTAAATGTCCCAATCTTTATTGATTTTCATTATAAAATCTACTAGTACCTTTTTTTTACATACAATTTCAAATATTTTTTTACAAATTCTCCAATATCTTTAACTCTAATCATTTCCTTTTTGTGAACTTCTTTTAGTATATCTGTTATTTTTTTTCTTTCTAGTGTAACTTTATTTCTGTTACAGCTTAACAAGTATAGTATCTTTTTTTCTTTTTTTATATTTTGCGCATAAATAGTTCCTGTTTTTTGCCAGGTTTCTAATATATCCCTTAGATTGTAACACAGGCAAATTTGCCTGCGTATTTTAAAATTTTTAATAAAATTTTAAATATTGATTTTAGCCATATCTTTTCTAAGTAAAAAATATTCTTTAAGTTTTGTTTTAGTAACTTTGTTATAAAATTTTTTTAAAATCATTAGAAAACTTTAATATAATAAATGTTTAAAGTTCTTGTATTGGCATTTTTACTATTAAAATTTTTCTTTAGATTTTTTCAAATTTTATATGTTCCCGTCTATAAAAAAAATCTTTACTTCTAATACAAGTCTTAATTTTTACAAGTAAATCATTAAAGTTGCAATAATGAAAGTTGTCATCCTTTATATAAACTACAATATTGTCTTAAGAACTATAGTTCTAAAACTAAAACTAAATAAGATCGAAGAAAAATTGTAATAAAATTTTTTAAAAAAATTTTTTCTTAAAATTATCTATTTTCAGCTTATATGTAACTATAATTTATTTTCTTATAATATAAAAACTAATTTTGCAAAAAAGTAATCCTTATTTTCAAATATAATTGTACAAAGTTTTATTTAATTATTTTAGCATTTTAAAAAAGTAAATCAGAGCTAAAAAAGTGCAAAAACGCAGGCAAATTTGCCTGTGTTCTACTACAATCTAAGGGATAGATTAATATAATTTAAAAGTTTATTAGTTATAAGTTTTGTTTTGAAGTTTTTTATGCTTGATTGCGCTAGATCAGTACTCAGACTTAGCAGTCTTTCTGCAAGTGATAAATATATTATTGTTGCATTCCAGTTAATCTCAAATAGTATTTCTTTCCAGTATTTTATCTAATTTTGTTACAACCAGTTTATTGTATTTTCTGCTTGTATTATCAGGACCCCGAAGAACTCTGATACAACTCAGATCTGAGTTTGTATAATTTTAGCAATATTTTAGCCAAATAGATATATAAAATAGAACAAAATTTGAAAATTTACTATATAAAAATGTAACGTTTAATAAATTTCTATGCAAGATTTCTTTTTTTTAGAAATATCTGAGTTGTATCTAAGTTCTTCAGAGTCCTATATTATCTGTTTTATCAGTTTTCTGCTACAGAAGGGTATTGTATAATTATAGTATAGTATTGTATAGTAGTTGCTCATTAGTTTTTATAGATTGAAACTAACTTTCATTACTTCTTTTAGTTTGCTCAGGTACTTTAATTCCTTATTTACTATTATAACTATATTTTGTTTTCTGTCTATTAACATCTCTTTAATACAGATTAGAATATTTCTATAATTTTGTTTATGTAGATTTGGTATATATATTGTCTTCAAGTTCTTGATTTCATCTATTTGCCTTTTAAAATAGCTAGTATTGGTAATTATTTTTATTTTTTTTATTTTCAAAAATATGATAACAAAAAAAGCTGTGCCAAATTTGTTTACAAGAATTTTCATCAAAGATATCTCTATGAATACTTGACCAAATTTAATAAAAATTTTTTATTTTAATTCTAAAAATCCATAAAATTTAAATAAAAAAAAAATTTTATTGAATTTGGTAAAAAGCTTGCAAGATATCTTTAATGAAAGTATTCTATTTCTAAAAATATATATAACAAAGAAACTATATTAAAATTGTTTATAAAAACTTTTATCAAAGATATTTCTATGAGTTCTTGACCAAATTTGATAAATTTTTTTTTATTTTAATTCTATGAATATACAGTCAAACCTCGATATAATCACCAGTTCAGAAAGCAAGAATCTGGTGATTATAACAAGTTGTGACTATATAAAGGGCAAATTTTATTTAGTTTATAAGAGTGTGAGTTTAAAAATAGTGTGACTATATCAAGGTTGTGACTATATCAAGAGTGACTATAATAAGGTTTGACAGTATATAATTTAAATAAAAAAATTTCATAAATTTGGTCAAAAACTCATAAAGATATCTTTGATAAAAGTATTTTTTTATTTTTAAAAATATATATCATATAATATATATTTTTGAAAATGAAAAAATATTTCTATTAAAAATATTTCTATAAATTCTTAACCAAATTTAATAAAAATTTTTTATTTAAATTCTAAAGATTCACAGAATTAAAATAAAAAATTTCATCAAATTTGGTCAAGTGCTTGTAGAAATATCTTTGATGAAATTCCTGTAAATAATTTCAATACAGCTTTTTTGTTATATATATTTTTAAAAGTAGAAACCTTTCATTTAAGATATTTCTGCAAGTTCTTGACCAAATTTAATAAAAAATTTTTGATTTTAATTCTACAAATTTGTAGAATTAAAATAAAAGAATTTTGGTTAAAAACTCACAGAAATATCTTAATGAAAGTTCTTGTAAACAATTTTGGTACAGCTTCTTTGTAATTTTACATTTTTGAAAATGAAAAAAGCTTTTATTAAAAGATATATATCTCCACGAGTTTTTGACCAAATTTGAAGAAAATTTTTTATTTAATTCTATAGATCTGTAGATTTAAAAAAAAAATTTATCAAATTTGGTCAAGAACACATAGAGATATTTTTGATGAAAGTTTCTGTAAACAATTTTGGTACAATTTCTTTGTTATATATATTTTTAAAAGTAGAAACTTTTATCAAAGATATCTCTGTGAGTTCCTGACCAAATTCTATAAAAATTTTTTATTTCAATTCTACAGATCTGTTGAATTAAAATAAAAATTTTTATTAAATTTGGTTAAGAACTTGCAAAGAAATCTTTGATAAAAGTTCTTGTAAACAATTTTGGCACAGCTTCTTTGTGATATCATGTTTTGAAAATGAAAAAAACTTTAATCAAAGATATTTCTACAAGTTTTTGACCAAATTCAATAAAAATTTTTTTATTTTAATTCTATGAATCCTTAGCATTCAAATAAAAAAATTTATTGAATTTGGTCAAGAACTCATAGAGATATCTTTGATTAAAGTCTTTAAAATTTAAAATATTTAAGTACTAAAATTGAGATGATCTATATGGGGTCTTTGCCTTGAAAATAACCTTACGGAACTATATAGATCTTATGGATAAAAGTTAAAGTTTCTAGCTACCCAGTAATCCAATTCAAATAATCTTTTTTTTATTTTGTAAAACTTACTAAGCTCTACAAAATAAAAAAAATTTATTTGAATTGGATTACTGGATAGCTAGAAATTTTAATTTTTATTTTTAAAATCTACATAGTCCCATAAGGTCATTTTCAAGGCAAAGACCCATATAATATAAATAGCAAAAACCATAGTGTAAATAGTAGTACCCAATAAAAATTGTAAATTTGCACAATTAATCATATATATAATTAGTAAAATAAATATTTTTTACTAATTAAAAAGTTATAATAGTTGATTATTAAATGATAAAAAATAAGTTTAGCAGAAAATAGTGATAGCTTTAAAGTATTATCTAAATAATCTAGTCTAATATTAGATTTTAGGAACGTTAAATCCTGGGTTCTCAAGTCACAGAAAACTGGGTGGTTGCAGCAGCATGCAGGCTTGAGATACTTACCCAATGTGGTAGAGGCAGCTGCATGGCTTGAGATACGAACCCCCAAGAAGTATGCTAGTAAAGGATTTTCTGGGCAACCAGATTTCGGATACACCAACTTGGAAGCATAAAGCAACACACACCAAATTGGAAGTGATAAATTAGAAAATATTAGTGTTCGGATCTGTTAGATTTTTTATCCGGATTATCCAGATAATACAGATAACAGATAACGATTTTGTTCAACAGATAATTTATCCAGATAGTTACTTTAAGTTTGGCTGTATAAATATATATGGTGAAAACCTCTTTTATACATACATGTGCATATACTTATAAATAATAAATACTCATAACTCATGACTTTGACGCATATGTACGTGAATGGTATACTTTTTTTAATCGTCGTTATTTTCAAATTACAGATGTAAGAATATTTATACAATGTTCAAACTGTGAATATTTAATCACTTGCTTGGTAAGTATGAGTGTGTATATGAATTTAACCTTTTAAAAGTATATTATATTTGTTTATCTATTATCTCGGCTTTAATTCTAAACACTATCTTTTTTGTTCTTTTGATTAGACAAACTTGTATACTATATGTTCATTTGTGTCAAAAGAACTTAAATCTGGTTAACCTAATACCGTAATACTTCGAAATGTTTTACTATATTTAGGATGCATATTATAAAAAAGCCTTAAATATGTAGAATTTAGAATATATATAGTTTAGTAACATTTTAAAATACATATCAGATATTAATAAAAGGATATAAAAATCTCGAAAAACTTTAATGAATTTAGTATGAATATTTGATATATATTAGCTTGCTACTAAGTAGAGTAAATGTGAATTTGGAAAATCAACATTAATTTCCATTGCAATCAATTATTCGGTAGGCCTGGAATCAGGTTTTGCACTTTGAAAGTCAGACTAACAATTTTATGTGACACAAAATACAAAAGCAAGTATTAGTTGATTTCCTGATTTTTAAGACTTAAATTATTTCCTATATTCGTTAAAAGAGCCAAGCTTCTCCAAAAAAGTTAATTCGTGATTCTTTTGTAAACAATAGTACTATCATAGTAAAAGTTGGGGGGAATCTAATATAAGTTTTATAATAGAGCTGAATCCAGCTTCACCCACAAGGTAGGTCATCTTTTTTTCAAGATAACCTTTCTTGGAGCTCTAATAAAAGTTATAGAGCTGATTTTTGTGGTTCTAATAGTAGTAAAATCAGTAAAATTGATCTGGTGGTTGTTGAGATACCTTAGCTTTTCTTCTTACAATCATATAAGGTTTCTTTAAAATTTTTTAAAGAAATTTTATATGATTATAAAGAGAAAGGCTAGGGTATCTCAACAACCACCAGGCCAATTTTACCGATCTTACTACTATTAGAACCACAAACATCAGCTCTATAACTTTTATTAGAGCTCCAAGCAAGGTTATCTTGAAAAAAAAGATGACCTACCTTGTGGGTGAAGCTGGATTCAGCTCTATTATAAAACTTATATTAGATTTCCCCAACTTTTACTATGACAGTACTATTGTTTACAAAAGAATCACGAATTAATACTTTCTAACTTGTTATTAAGCAAGAAATAAAATATTTAGCCTTAACTGTTAATGTTAGAGGTTATAGGGTTGTTGTGATGTTATTATATGTAAAATTTCATTCCTATCATTTTAATTAATGCAACAAGATCGATTTAACAATAGTTTTTGCCTATTTTCACTTGTTTCTTCTTTTGCGTATATTGGAGTCTTGATCTGGAATAGTCAAAATTTGCACTCCCCGGCTGGCTATTTCCTCTCCAGGAGTTTGTATTGTCTGTGCAATAAGTGGATATATAGAATTGCAATCAAGGTCAGCAATTTAAGCAACGCTTATAAGAAAATAAATTGCAGAATCAGGTATCGTACCTTGAAAGTTAGACTATGCGACACAAAATACAGGAGCAAGAGATGTAAAGATGTAATACGAGAAGTTTCTATATATATTCATATCCTTGCTTCATCATATACATTTATACAAGATTTTGCATATGTATACTATTTAATTTCTATTTCTGGTGCATTTATCTCGAATATAATAGGTATTATTAAAGTTGTTAGTGGAACTATATACTTCGGAGCAACCCTGGCTATACTCCAGTTTAAAGATAGAATATATTAAAATATCAAGAATTATATAATAACTCAGAGGTACAAACCTGGGTTGCTCGCGCATCTATAGTACAATTTCGCAAGTATTTGTCTGCATTACACTAAATTTATATTTAGGCTTATCTAGTATCTAATAAGTAACAGATAATCTAAATAGTTATCCAGATAATGGAATTATAAACAGATATAGATAACAGATAATGACTTTTTTCAACAGATAGTTATCTTTAGATAAACAGATTATCTAGATCCAAACACTAGGAAATATGGGTAAAGTGGCAGACATGTGAATGTTGATTGTTGGTTAAAAAGGAACGTACAAATCCAGGTCAACTATATAAATGGGAATATAGAAGGCTCTGGTGGGTTTTAGCTATGGATAAAAGGTTTATAGCCTGAAGTCCTAGTCTCAATACTTGTATATAATATGTATATATTTATGGCACTACCAAATGTCAATCTACTTAAATATCAATAAAGTTTGGGGCAGAAGCTACACCTCTAATATTAAAAAAAAATATATATATTAGATTTTATTATATACAGATAAGATTAGGTACTGAATTTTTTTCTATTAATTATTGTAGCTAAGTTTATATGCATTTGAATTACTATAATTTTTTAAAAGTTATTGTAAAAATTTTTTTGCAAACTTGCTTATTCTCCTATATATAACTAAAGTTAAGTTAACCTTCATTAAAATTATTATGAATTTTATAAACAAATAGACCAATTCATGAAATTGCCAATATAGGATAATTTAGCTATCAAAATGTTCATCTCAATAAGACAATTCTAATAAGTACAAAATTGTTAAAATCCAATCACAAGATCCTGAGAACGCTCAAGTTTTGGTGCATTTTAATAGTATTTTTTTAAATTACTATAAAAACATCTTTAACATTGAATAACTTGTATTCTACTGATCTGTTTTGGGCGATTTAGTCACCAAAATGATCAACTTGATGCAATGATTTTAACAAGTTCAAAATTAGTTAACCCTGATCACAGAAACCTGAGATCGTTAAGGATCAGTATAATATAAACAATCAACTAAAAAATGGGTTTTACATATAAAAACCTAATTTTAGTTGATTCTACTTCATACTGATCCTTAACAATCTCAGGTTCCTGTAATCAGAGTTAAATGATTTGGGCTTGTTAGAATCATTGCATCAAGGCCCAAAACAGATCAAGTTATTCAATGTTAAAGGCATTTTTATAGTAATTTGAAAAAATATTATTAAAATTGCACAAAACTTGAGCATTCTCAAAATTCTGTAATTGGATTTTAGTGATTTTGTACTTGTTAGAATCATCTCATAGAGCTGAACATTTTGGTAGCAAATTATCCTAATTGGGTCAGTAGATCAAGAGATATCAGCAATTCCGTAAATCGGTCCATATAAAAATTATAGTAAACAATTCTTTTAAAATTATCTGAATCAATATTTAGTTGTAAATTATGGTGCAAGCATTTTTAAATCAATATATAAAATATATGGGTAGTCTCGTCACTTCTGGACGAAAAAATTAATAGTTCAAAGTTATTATATAATAAAGTTTTGATTTTTATGAGTTACACTTTTAAAAAAAATTATATATAATATTAAACATATCTATAATTTATTTATAATAAAACATTCTATAAATTATTAATTTAATATTTTTTAAAAAATTTTTAAAATTGTTTGATTTTTAAAATAAAAGAAATTAAAAAATTAAAATTTCTAGTATTTTTAAAATTTACCCAATCAAAATCAAGTATATTTTTGTAATAATTCGCAAGTGCCTTGGTGTAACTATCAAAAACAAACCTGCAAAATTTCAAATAAGGTTATTATGTAGAAAAAAATTATAGTATAATTTAGAATACTAATTTAAACTAATTTACTACTATTTTATATAGTAAAAATAATACCTATTTTAGGTTAAAAAAGTTAAAAAATCAATATATTTTTAAATTATAAAAATTTTATATGCATATATATATATAAAATGATCCTTTAAACTCTAATTTTAAACTGATATTAACTAAAAATTTATTGATTATAAATTTTATTAATTTGTCATCTAAGTATATATTATACTAAAAATTAGTATATTTATTTTATTTACTAGTTTTTAACCTATAAACTATATTAATAACAAATATTTTAAATTTTATAAAAGTTTTATTATATATACAAAAATATCACTTGAATTATTTTTTTTTATAGTTTGTATAATAAATAAAAAAAATACAACAATTTATAAAGATATAAACTATCTATTATTTTTTAATATATAAATTAACAATAAAAAATATTTAATTTTTATATAATAAATTTATATTTGTAGCTTGATATTATAATATATACTTTCCCAAAAGATATATTTAAAATAACAATAATTAAATAAAATATTATTTATAAATATTTTTAACTTGCTATATTAATATATGATATGTCAGAAGTGATGAGATAACCCATATAATCTTTAAAAAATTATAAATAAAAAACTAAAATAATTATATAAACAAATTTCTTTATAAAAGAATAAAATCAAATCTAAAAAACAAAGTTATATAGTTTATTTTTTTAGTTAATTACAATTTATTCTTTTAAAATTAACCAATTTTATTAAGGGTACTACTATTTCCACTATGGTATTTTGCTATTTCTACCATAGTTATGCAAGATTTTCTATTTTTAGAATTTAAAATAATATATGCACTTATATTACACAAAGACCAGTGTATTGTTTTTGCAAAAATAATATTTGGTTATACACTGCTATTGTTGTATAACATCACACAAGTCTTATTTTGGTAACCTAACCCTGGGTCAGCTGGTATTAAGCTTAATGCTAGTGGGTACTATCATGATAATGCCCTAGCAGGTTAGACATAATTCCGGTCCACTTTAATCCTAAATTTAGAAACTTTAAAAACTTATTGTTCAAAACAATATCCAATTACAGTACATATACTGTTATACAACATATGCATGTACATTATGCAAAGGCCCAGTGCATTGTTTTCGCAAAATTAATTTTTGGTTACACACTGCTAATATTGTATAACATTACACAAGTCTTGTTTTGGTAACCTAAATTAAGTTGGATCAATTGAAGATAATTAAAATTATAATATACAATATTATATTAAAATCTAAAAATAGAAACTTTTTGTGTAACTATAGTGGAAATAGCAAAATACTATGGTGGAAATAGGCATTTCTTTTATTAATTGCTGATTCAAATAAAATTGGTATAATTTATGGGTTCTTCTAGGCATCTCTAGCTAGAGATATATACTTATATATCTCTGGCCTTTTAACCAATTAAAATTCAAAAAAGTCACGTGATCTCTATTTTTGTCGATCATTCGATCATGCAATAACGCTGAACAGGTCGACTACTTTTGTGTAACCCAGAATCATAATCCCTTTATAGAAAAGAAAAATAAAAATTTTTAAATATATGAGCGAAGATATCTCCACAACTACTTGACCAAACTCGACGAAAATTTTTTTATTTGAATTCTATGGAATCCATAGAATTAAAATAATTAAAATAAAAAAAATTCGTTGAGTTTGGTCAAGTGGTTGTGGAGATATTTTTGCTCAAGTTTTTAAAAATTTGTCGTAGCTTCTAATTTTGATAGACATTTTGACTTTTCTCTAACTTTTAGCAAAGATATCTCCACAACTACTTGACCAAACTCGATGAATTTTTTTTATTTGAATTCTATGGAATCCATAGAATTCAAATAAAAAAATTTTTGTCAAGTTTGGTCAAGTGGTTGTGGAGATATCTTTGCTAAAAGTTAGAGAGAAGTCAAAACGTCTATCAAAATTAGAAGCTACGACAAATTTTTAAAAACTTGAGCGAAGATATCTCCACAACCACTTGACCAAACTCAACGAATTTTTTTTATTTTAATTCTATGAATTCCATAGAATTCAAATAAAAAACTTTTTGTCGAGTTTGGTCAAGTGGTTGTGGAGATATTTTCGCTCAAGTTTTTAAAAAAAATTGCCGTAGCTTCTAATTTTGATAGACGTTTTGACTTTTCTCTAACTTTTAGCAAAGATATCTCTACAACCACTTGACCAAACTTGACGAATTTTTTTTTATTTGAATTCTATGGAATGCATAGAATTCAAATAAAAAAAATTTGTCGAGTTTGGTCAAGTGGTTGTGGAGATATCTTCACTAAAAGTTAGAGAGAAGTCAAAACGTCTATCAAAATTAGAAGCTATGGCAATTTTTTTAAAAACTTGAGTGAAGATATCTCCACAACCACTTGACCAAACTCGACAAATTTTTTTTATTTGAATTCTATGGATTCCATAGAATTCAAATAAAAAAAAATTCGACGAGTTTGGTCAAGTAGTTGTGGAGATATCTTCGCTAAAATTAGAGAGAAGTCAAAACATCCATCAAAATTAGAAGCTACGGCAATTTTTTTAAAAACTTGAACAAAGATATCTCCACAACCACTTGACCAAATTCGAAGAATTTTTTTTTATTTGAATTCTATAGATTCCATAGAATTCAAATAAAAAAATTTTTGTCAAGTTTGGTCAAGTAGTTGTGAAGATATCTTCGCTCAAGTTTTTAAAAAAATTGCTATAGCTTCTAATTTTGATAGCCGTTTTGACTTCTCTAACTTTTAGCGAAGATATCTCCACAACCACTTGACCAAACTCGACAAATTTTTTTTATTTGAATTCTATGTGTTCCATAGAATCTGAATAAAAAATTTTTTGTCAAGTTTGGTCAAGTGGTTGTGGGAGATATCTTCACTCGAATTTTTTAAAAAAATATCATCTTTGTATCGTCATATGCTAAAACACGAGACATTAATGAACTGATTTTAAAGTGCTAGCCCATATTGTTCCTCCCACTTTATTAATAAGTTTTATACAATTTATACTTTCTGTCCCTTACCCAATTTAGATACATTCTAACCAAAACTTATGACAAATTATTATACAATAATTGCTTATTTTATTATTAAACAAAAAATCTTTTTACAAATTCAAAATTTTATTTATCGTGCAACTAACGGATTCAAAGTAGCTAATCTAACCCTAACTATCTAACCAATGCTATCAACTATCTAATTCTAATCCTAACCTTAACTATCTAACAAAATTTAAAAAATCTAACTACACAATTTTAAAACTAATGGAATTTCCAATAATAGCAATGGCGAAATGGTTACCAGATGGCGCAAAACTAACACTAAAAACACGAAAAAGTTAGTTATACAACAATAAGAAAAGACACCAGAAAAATCAAGCAACAAAATCAAATACTAAGCCAATCCAAGGAATGGCAAAATACGAAATTGATACCAACGATATAGTAAAACACCTGTAAGAAAATAGGTGTTAGTTATGCAGCAGCAAAAAAAAGATACCAGCAAATCAAACAACGAAACTCAACCAAAAACAATCCAAAACAGCGAAACCCACCTATAATTGCAGCACCAAAACTGATGGCACGAAATCAATACCAACATAGTAAAACACCTATAAAGAAAAGTATACCAAATTAATCAACAAAATCTGACAAAGATATCCCTAAAAACGGTAAAACCTATCTAAACAGCACCGAAACAAACAGAATGATATCGACACTAATGATGTAGTAGAAACTTGCAAAGAAAAGTGGATGTTAGTTATGGAGCAATAAAGGAAAAAACACCAGAGATACTTGAAACAGATCGAACAACAAAATTCAATCCAAAGGCAACTTATAAAACGGTAAAACCCACCCATAATAGCGGCACCGAAACAGACTGATGTAACAATGTGGTAAATACCTATAAATAAAAGTGGGTATTAGTTATGTAGCAAAGAAGAAAAAGACATTAGGGACATTAGGACAACGAAATCCAACTCGAAGACAACCTATAGAATGGCAAAACCCACCCATAATGGCAACACCAAAACAGACCTACACGAAACTGAGAACGATGCAGTAAAACCTGTTATACAGCAACAAGAAGAAGGCATAAAGGCAATTTCAGATTGGAAACAATACATCAACAGTGGCACCAACGACACCAACTGCAATGACGATACCACGAAGAAACTAAATAAATAAAAAAAATTAGTATAGCGAAAAAAAAAATAATGATTAAAGATGATCTTGTGCTACTTATCTATGCATTCGGTAATGCTATAATGCAGAGATCAATCGACCTTCATCAGCAATCGGTGAGCTTTAGTCACGTGATTTTCTTGTTCTTTGATTGGTTAAGGGTTAGAGATATATAAATTAGGTATCTCTAGCTAGAGATGCCTAGAATTTTCCATAATTTATATATTAAAATTTGAAACAAGATTCTTATAATATTAACTATATACTAGAATCTAAGTAAAATTTAATAAAAAATTTTTTTATTAAATTAACAACCAAAAAATTAATTAATTAAAAGTTGAGAGCTTACTAAGACACATCTAAAGATAGTTAGATCATCCAAATTGACCTAGTAAAACCAAGATATTACTAAAAAACAATTGGCTAATTATATATAAACAAACTATTGTTTACATAAAATTTTATATAGTTAGCCAATTATTTTTTAATAATATCTTAGTATTTACTAGGCCAATTTGGATGATCTAACTACCATTAAATGTGTCTCAGTAAGCTTTACAACTTTAATTAATTGATTTTGGTTGTTAATAAAAAAAATACTTTTTATTAAACTTTGCTCAGATTCCAGCATATAATAAAAAATTTATATTGTACTAGGACCCTGAATAATCTATATGAGGTTATATTTGAGCATCATAGTAAAAATTTTTTTGGCTAGCACTTTTGGTTTGGTATATATAAGCTATATTTTACACATTAAATAGAACTTTTACCCACTTTTAACTTTTTTTGAAATAAAATGTTCTCTAAAAAAAAAACCAAACTGTTCTCTAAAAAAAAAAAAA